>JAUTBQ010149267.1:0-14310 GCA_032361185.1 Lepetodrilus ovalis | reverse complement strand
TCGAGATCATCTATCAATATCCAAGCAGGTGTCATAGTTTACTTCTGAAGGATATCAGATATTCACTGATGTCATGTTCAGGAAGTGTTCCTCTGGTCATCCTCTAAGACAACACGACCTCCAGAGACATCTAGGGCTGGTTGTCTCCCCAGTAATGTCCCAGTGATTCCAGACAGACACCGGGAAGTTCAAAGATGTCACCAAAGTCGTCAGCTGTGACCAAAATGCAGATTCTGGCTGTCACTGCCCTGTCAGACTCTCATTGCTAGGTCTGGGTGTCATGGTCAACTGTCTGGGTGTCATGGTCAACTGTCTGGGTGTCATGGTCAACTGTTCCCAGACAGTCATCTGCTCGCTCGTGTCATGATACCTCCATGCTGTCACGACCAACAGCATAAAGACTTCTAAACCT
The DNA here is from genome assembly GCA_032361185.1 of Lepetodrilus ovalis. Lineage (NCBI taxonomy): Eukaryota > Metazoa > Mollusca > Gastropoda > Lepetellida > Lepetodrilidae > Lepetodrilus > Lepetodrilus ovalis. Next base: position 13,898 of record JAUTBQ010149267.1, on the reverse strand, counting down.
GCTAGCTAATCTCACTGTCACGGTCAAATGCTATCAGGTAGAAAGCTGAAGAGTTCATCTGTCAGAAGTGCTAGGGCTTGTCTTCATGGCCGACTTGCAACCAGATAGACAATCAACTGAAGAGACCAGTACATGAATGATTGTCCCTTTATCACTGACAACCACACAAACTAGACAGAACTGCAACTATATTGTTCAGAAGTCATAAGAATTACTAACGTTGGCAATGATGGCCTATATGGTCTGTGATCGTTTATAACTAAGCTAAAATCAATCGTACTCAAGTCATCAGTGTGAAGACTCAGTGAAGACTCAGTGTCGGTGAAAACTCAGCAGGCTTTCCAGGACATTGACAACATTGCCTGAATGACAACATTGACAATTGTGCTTGAAGAACAACATTAACAGCTGTGCCTGAATGACAACATTGACAACTGTTCTTGAAGAACAACATTAACAGCTGTGCCTGAATGACAACATTGACAACTGTTCTTGAAGGACAACATTGCCATCTATGCTTGAAGGACATCAATAACAACCAGGTTTGCGAGACAACATTGACAACTGTGCTTGAATGACAATTAACAACCAAATTTGAAGGACAACATTGACAACTTGAAGGACAACATTAACAATCAAGCTTGATGACAACTGAATTTGCAGTGGAGTGACTGAATTGACAACTGAGCTTGAAGGACATTGACAACCAACTTGACTGCCAACATTGACAACTTGAAGAACATTGACAATCAAACTTTAGGGTATACATTGATAACCAAGTTTGAAGGACAACATTGGCAATGGAAGGGCAACACTGACAACCCTTTTTGAAGGACAACATTTAGGAAAGATATAGACTGTGTACATAGAACATGGGAGCACTGTGACTATGAACGTTAGATCAGGGAAATTAATGACATGGATAATCCAAGAGACTTATCTCCAAGAAACTCTCAATCATACAGAAGTAGATTCTAGTGTACTGTTCCTGAGCTAAAAAAACCTAACATGTATGCTCAATTACCGTTCGATTGAAATTTCACAATTGTCGCGAAAAACTGCGTAATATCAGAGAAACATTCAACCAATTGGAATTTACTGTTCTTGACACGGCACACTGAGAGAAATGTAGATCTATAAAACGACAATGGTGGTCTACATGGCATGTGACACGGTCACGAAGTCCAATCCATCATTTGGACATTCTCAGTTTGTTAGTTTGGAGATTGTGCCCTCACAAGAACTCACAGTACACCTATACTAAGACTCTAGAATAAGTTATTGTCCACCCACATCCTAAACAATTATCATCACTTGAAAATCTCTTGCCTCCAATACCAAGAGAAATTCAAAATATATATTCAAAACCAATTGTATCATATTGTCAGCTTTATTTTCAGCGAGCATTGTAAGAGACTGTAACAACGAACCAATACCCTCTAATCCGATCACTCTTGGAGATAGAAATCAAATAAACTCCCTATCTATAATTGCATCAAATACAAAAGGATTAATGATGAGTTGACATGCAATTATATCCCACGACGTTCTGACCATCCTGTTGTTTTTTCAGTTTGTTTCTGTCTTAAAGCGCATCTGTCTGAGCAGAAAGGGGATGTATTATCCAGACAGGATATCTGTCGTTGGCGTGACTGTAGAGATGATGAAGAACATACCCAGGATGTTTGTTTGTGCATGCATTCAAAATGTGTGGAAACAGTGCTCCTGTCTTGGGAGGGGAGGGTGTCACACCCACCCTGGGTCGTGGCGACCAGACGTTGCGACCAGACGTTGTCAGAGGATGAGTGCAGCATGTCAGGAGGTCTGCTCCAGTGCAGCTTTATCAGATAACTGTGTGTTGATACAGTGTATAGTCATGCTGGTGCTGAAGAGTGTACTGGCACTGAACACTAACATTGCCGAACACTAACACACATTTCTGAGCACTAACACACTTTTCTGAGCACACTAACATTGGGGAAAAACATTGCTGAACAAACTAACATTTCTGAGCACACTACTAACATATCTGAAAAACATTGCTGAACAAAATAACATTTCTGAGCAGACTAACATTGGTGAAAAACAGTGCTGAACTGACCAATATTGCTGAAAACACTATCAAGTATTGCACATTGGAAAAGATTTCCATCTTCATGTAACAATCCGTTACAAAACAAAAAACATATAAATCTTTAGATTCCTACAGTATCCCTGATAAGCAGTAGTCAAAAATGATAAATTCAGACAAACAAATCTCCTTTCTATCTCCATGCTATCTGATTTATCTCCATGAGATAACCTCAGTCGGTATCTCTCCAGTGCGGTGAAGGTTCAGCCTTAGGATGAAGGTTCAGCCTTAGGATGAACTGGTCCCAGGTCATGCCATACACAGTGAACCAAGATGCATTAGCCCTGTGTTGGAGTGAGGAGACACAGGCCGGTGCTTGGTTATCTTCACTCTTGGATTCTTGGCATCCCCGGCAGAAAGCAACTTCCTAGATACAAATCTCGATAAGTATACATCAGTCGGAAATACAAGATGGACACTTGTCATCGCCACTTATCCGAACCGTTCATGATCTAGCTGCTAATAAAAGGATGCGCGGGTCAGAGGTATCCGGAGGTATAGGCAGGATTGATAAACAGAGTCCGATACGTCAGTAGAGGTCACGAAAGGTCAGAAACCCGCTACTGCAAGCCGGATCATTTTGGTCCAAATCTTATCGCTGAGTCTGCCATAGAATCACATGGGCAATCGAGAATCACATGGGCAATCGGGAATCACATGGGCAATCATGTGACCTGTACATTGGAGCCATGTTGCCGACAGGTTTCTAGACTAATTGCAGCAAATTCAAATATTTGCCCATTCTGAAATCAATCGGAATGGTTTTAGCTACAGCCCCTGGTGCTGGAAATCACAGAGTGAAGTGATTCCTGTCACCGATAGCCAAACTACTGCTACAGATCATCCTCCAAAATATGGCTACAGTTCCTTCTCAATGGCATGGAACACAGCTACAGTTCTTTCTCAACTGTAGGGAACACAACTACTATTCCTCCTCATTGGCAAGAATCATACACCGAAGTGTACCAAAGATACAGCTATAAGTTCCACCTATAAAATATGTCTTACAGTTCCTCTTCAGTAGCATGTAACACATCTACAGTTCCTCCTCAATGGTAGGAACAAATTTACCATTTCATTTCAATGACAGAGATCATCCACCAAAAATATAGTCATAAGTTCCACCTTTATGGCTACAGCTCCTCCTCAGTAGCATGTAACATGCTACAGTTCCTCCTCGATGGTAGGAACACAGCTACCATTCCTTCTCAACGACAAGAGATCATCCACCAAAACATAGCCACAGTTCTTCCTGAATGGCATGGATCACTACAGTTCCTCCTCAATGGCATGGAACATCCACTTGAGTCTACATTGCTCCATAACTCATTCTGTCTACATCTACATCAGTACTTAACAGGCAGCACAGACTTAAATCAGTACTTTGTATCATTAGACAGACAGACGGAGAGATGTTTATCCACAAACCAGACTTGTATTATTACATAGTTACATTGATATACCAAATGGTTACATTGATATACCGAAGGGTTACACGACAATCCTAGATGGATCAACATGGTCACCATACACGAATGCTAATAAAATGCCATAAAATAGCGTATAAACATAACTCTACATCAAAAGTATATAATACTGCATATATCATTGGAATACCATCATATTCCCAATCTGAAATATACAATCTATATAATCATGGATAGGGACCGGAATGCAATGTCTCATGCAACCTTTTGTTCATCCTTATCAGTTGTTACAAATGCTGTATTAAATTATGTTATTATTTATCAGACAGCACTATTTGTGCAACAAAAGACTGTGCACGTATCTTTTTCATGGCATCTTGAAAACAAATATAGGAAATTAAATGCAGTTCCCTCTTCAATCCAGGAGTTGTCGGTGTCCATATTGATCTAGGTGTTGATTCTTGTGGTATTGGTTGGGATTTTTTAAACTACTGGTCTAATGCAAAACGATCACAGAAAAATATGTAAAACATGGAATCAAATAACTACGACCTTATGACCAGTTTAAAAAACGAAGTCTAGATGTCTGGGGAAAAGCTCCTTAGCGGATCAAACTACATAAGTATAATATCAATCAATGGGATTGATATACAAACCATTTACTTTCTCCCTTTGAGCTTCTGGCTATCTGGGAAAGTTCTATGTAGTCATCAATGCCAACAGTTTAAGGCACATGTCCCCTTGTCATCAGAAATCCCACCAGATTATACAGTGCAACCAACTAATGGACTGTCTTTAATGACTCGGTAAAGAGAACCTGACTGCCATTTCATCTGGGGGAGACACTACAAAGCAACCGTAGATCAATTAGCCCAGGAAAAGTTTTGCCCTGGAGAATGGGTCAAGAGATGTTTAACAGTGGAATTGCCACTAGTCGTATTCCGGTGTGTTTTCTCGAGAAGAACCCAAATCTCAGGCAGTCACTTTAGTCGCATCTAATAGAATTGTTCTCTATCAATGAACGACGGGACATTTTTGCTTTTATTGCTAGTTTTGCATGGAAAGATAGATTAAACATTCCGGTAGAGTTTGTTTCTCGGAGGCGAGTTCTCATTCCGGATGTCAGTTAAAGGGACGGGGAAGTAGGGAACCGACTCACAAGTAGAGACAGTGAGGACAATTCGTCTTCAGAGTGCTTCTTTAATTTGACATTTAAAAACAAGAAATCCCTATGTGTATTTGTTAAATGTCAACAATGCTATCCCTCCGACGCCGCAGATGCAGAAACTGCGCTTGAAATGTGGCAATTTCCATTTTGTGGGAACAGATTAATATTCCGCCAAGCACCTTGTAACTTTGATTATGGATTGCAACATTATCATGAAGTAGCTCACGAGAGATAGTTTTCATAAAAGTTTTCTAAAGTTTCTTTATTAATACTTTGGGAGTTGTTTCGCGTCAGGAGTGCAATAAAAATCAGATGTAGACAAAGCGAACACATTCTCGTTATTTCTTTCCATTAATCACCCAAGATGAAACGAGCGAAATTGCACACACTAGTGAGACTTTTTTTTATGGTAAATTCATAATTATCATAAGTACCAAAAACATTGCTGATAAAACATTATTAGGAAACGTAGTTAGCTTCAAGTGCACACATGAAGTATGCTTACTGCTCAGTGTATCCTTTCACAAAGTTCTCTTATCCACTAAGAGACCATAGCACTCTCTTAGCAGTGCGTAGCTATTGGCAAAGAGAGCACTATGGTCTCTTAGTGGATAAGAGAGCTTTGCGAAAGGATACCCTGTTTGGGATTAATGTTATTGTATGATCGTGGGAAGGAGTGGAGACACGGTGCTGAATAGCCATTAAGTCTTATCTAAAACACGTTAATCTTGTTTCCATCCAGAACATGAAATGATTACTGAGGTATGTAGAGTTCGTATGAAAACTGATATTGCAAATATTGATAATTGTTATAGACAAGCAGTAAGATATTTGAGAATGATGTAAAATGAAAATTGGAAGGACTTTTATTTTGTTTAATGACAATGTATGCATAACCGTAATCGTTGTTGCTTGAAATGTAATTTTTTTCAGACTATTTAAAAAAAAAAATTCAATATTGGTGTACATTTGTCCTTGCTATTGTAGGCCTATATTTATATTGATCTTGTACAGATGTCAAAATATATACTGGTCGGTCTATGAGTATATGAGTACTACATGTTTCACAAATTAGTCATTTTTGACAAATCCTATCAGTACAAAAGTAGAATTATTTCATAGCATGGGTGCAAACAAATTTCCATTTCATGTTTAATAGTTAAATATTCTACTTTTCAACAAACCTAGAAATAACTAAATTAGTTAATTCCATATAAAATAGTGCCATATTTGATTACGTCAATATGTTTTAAAACCATACTAATAACGCATAAAAAAGTTTCAAATCAAAGGAAATTTCTTTGAAATTTGTTTTGATGTTCAGATTTTGAACGTCATGGAAATTCGTCACAAAATCAGAAAGTGGGAACATGCAATGACCATTGGTAAGAATCTGTGGTAAATATAAAATTATTGACCAATCAGAGTCCATTTAGATTTATTCCATTTAATATATTTATTCTCACTCGTTTATGGAATATTTGACATTGAAAGCTTTCAAAAATGATAAATATATACACAGTGTTATATATTACAATCATAGAATATCAGATTCATCATGTTCATATTCAATCTCATATTTAATCTCATCATTCCAGTCATCTTTTATATTCCAATTTTCCAGACTGCGAAAAGAATAATTGATTTGATTTTTTTCACAAACATGACAAATTGGGTCAAAAAAATAATCATCTCAACATTCTGCGATCGCTTATTGTTTGAAAAATATTGGAAAATTAGCTGCGCTAAATTAAAATCTGACATCATCGTAAGAGTTGATGAGATTTACCGCCTAATGGAGGAATTGGTTTCGCGGCAAGTGTGAGTTGAGTGTAAAACGGGTGAGGAAACTTTGACGTCTGCTTGATGGGAGTGACTCAGCGATGAAGAGGAAGCAATATTAACCACTTCATATGAACGAGGTGTTCGTGAAGTAATTATTTTCAATGCCACACAAATACGCAAACATCTTCTAACATGTTACGCTACGGTTGAAAATATATTTTGTTTCTTACATAAATCTTTCAAGTATGATTGACAGATACCCTAAGGCAGCCCCAACATTGCCTTACCTCACTCCTTTTCACCCCAACTCTACCTCAGGTAGAGAGAATTCTATTGTACATTGCTGGAATCTTTCACACCTATCCTAAAATACACCTCAAGAGGTGCTATTGTTAAATCTAGATCAAGAACTCGAAAATAATACAGATGAAATAATACTTTGGTTCTTACCGGTTTTTAGAATTTCAAGTTCTTGACAAGAATTCACTAAATGCACCCATCCCCACCACTCCCCATTCACCTCAACTAACCCCTACCTCAACTCTACGAGGTGATGGCGATAAACCAACATCAATAACTCCAGAGTATAAACTGATTCAGATGACCCTTAGAACACTTCAAAATACATATTACTTCAACAACAAGGACTAAATGTCAAGAACAGACCTTCCTTTCATAAAGCCCTCATATGCACTGAAAGACCACAACACTCGTACAAGTAGTCTTCTTTAAACCCACTTATGAGAAAGATGGTATCCTATAGTGGATACAAGGGTATGATCATGAAAGGGTGTCCTAGTAAAGGTATCTGAGCAAATTAGTACCTCAGAATCGACGCAAATGGGCGAAATATTCCCGCAGCAACATTAAACTATATAATCACTCACTAATACCTCACAACAAACAAACAAACAAACAAACAAACCGACATGAAAATAACCACAACATTGTACGCGTGTTAAAGTCATTAACCTTTTTTCTGCTGAAGACAACCAGAGATGCCATACGACTAAATCCAGCAAAGGAGAACGACCTTGAAAATTTTACATCAGCTTGACGTGACATCCGTGCAAACTTCAACACGCTGTGTTCACGACATAAAAAGTTAGTCAACCATAATTTGGGACAGTTTTTGGATGTGATTCCTGGAAGAAAGAGCCGTTAGCATGTCATGCAACATTTATAGGGTTATGTAATGGCTAATCAATATTGGGAACACAACAGTGTTCCCGTGTTCGAGCCCAACTCACACCATCGTGTAGCACGCTTCAACAACGTGCTTAAATCCACACGGCTCCAGTCCACCAAGCTGTTAATGGGTACCTGGTGGAACGAGGTGGAATTGTGAATATTAAGCTTCTAGCGCTCAAAATGGTAAATTAGGTTGTTGAGAATGTATAATGAATGCCCATTGTACAGTTATCTCCCTTGGTTTATCTGTATCCACCTTGGATCATGGGAGTTACAAAAAGTTCTTACAGGGCTGCGTTCAGCCGACGATACATAGCATACACTACAATACAATATCTTTCCTACATGTAGTACAGTATACCAGTAGTTCACTGAACGGTTTTGTAGGAAAATAGCAGGAAATTGGTTTAAAACTTTAAGCATGAATCCAGTCCATTCACATCATGCTTTAGGTTTTCGTACACATAATGTCAAAGCCCATATTGAAATGTATTTATACGCATGCTACGTATTGCTCGCGGGACGGCTCGTGTAGTAATACATGACTCTCAATTGATACATATTGTCGGCTGAACACGGATTAGATTTCCCTCCCCCATAAACAGATCACTAAAGTATTGATGAAACTCTTGGGGGAAAACAACATAAAACCTCCAACTCCAACAAACAAAAATCATCAATCACGAAAGGAAAAAAAATATGTCGTAGAATTAATTTTCGCAATCAATTACAGTAAAAATGCTTTCTTCGAGAACTTAATTCCTACGTTTTCACTGTATCCGGAAACTCCTGTGAACAAAGCCCACGCTAATACAGGGGTCTACTTTACCCCTCCACATCAAAGTCAGTCAGTTTAAAGAAATTGATGAAGCCGCCAATTAAAAAACAAATACGGCAAAAACGTCTCCAATCCGATGCTGGCAGTAGCTCCATTAACGGAACAGCGTTTGAAGCGAGGGAGTTTTCCACTAACATGTTTACTTCACTTTAACCAAAGATCGATAACCATGGATCATTTAATGACCAACCACCCCATCCCGCCTTCCCTCGATCCCCATACTCTACAAGTCAACTGGCAAAGACATCATCACCCGCCTGCCCATCCCTCACCTTTACCCCCCCCCCACCCCCCTTTCACCACTAAGAACAACCCCATCCTCCAAATTTAATGGAAATTTCATCAGATGATTACATAATTTGATAACTACCTACAATTTATGACGCTTTCGTTCACACATGTAAATAAATTCCTCTTTTTGATGTCATAGCAGTCGCGCGCTTCTTTCGTGAATAATTCCTACAGGAACAGACATCAACGGCAAACCGTAAATCCAAAATGGTGTATCTGGCAACGTCCCAAAGACTGATCTGAAAGTGATGGCTGTTTATTGCCTTGTAATGTCCTCCCGAGCGAAATAATAACGACAGTTTGAGGAATATCATAGACACATTTCTATTATTGATCACATCTGAATTCCAGTAAATAATGGCTAAATGTGCCCAACACTCCGCGCGTAAACTTCGCGATAAGTGCTACAAGTTTGGACAAAGTTGACTGTCGGCTTCCATTACAAATAACACTGTCTGAAGTAATAAGTATTTCCATCGTATAGCTGTGAAGTTCCAGACAAACAGATCAATACAAGTTTGTGGAGAATGTTCCTGACAATTATCCCGATAATAAAAAGACAGAAACAAATATAGCACTTTTTAACGCAGATGGTTACAATATAATATTTTTTGTGCAAATGGTCTACCATAATCGAAAGCTTCCTTTCTAACGTGAAGACTGTAAATTACAGTCAATCTATGACAGACTGCAGTCTGTACTGACAAGGATATGGAGACTGTTAGACAAAAATATTAAAATAGATCAGGGTCTGCATGACAAGACTACATGCGGGGGTGGGATGTCTACAGTCTACATGGGTCTGCATGACAAAATTACTGAATACAAGATCTGTATGACAATACAGTGTCCCCTCGATATAAAGCTGTATTTGTGGTCCATGACATACCCCCAGCCTTATAGTACCAGCCTTATAGGATAGTACAAGTAAATAACAAAAAAAAAATGGGATCCACATCTGACCCAGCCTTATATCCAAATCCGCTCTGTATTGAGCAGCCTTATATCGAGGGGACACTGCACTCACAAAGGCACATATTTGGCATGTTATGCCTACCTCTTGGCCTTGTCTAGTGAGTCAATGATATAAATGCAGTGATATATTGCTTAGTGGAATGTCACTATAAACATACATTGTTTTGTCACATTAAATGGACTCGAACAGAATATTGAGGGTGTGGCAAATATAGTGTTTGCTTTACATATGTCAGATTATTATTGCTCATATGTAATATAATAGAACTATATATATTTTCAAGAACATACTTCCGTGCACCAAATTCCACACAAAACCATAGAAATAAAATTTTGTAGGGTAGTGTTTTGATTATTTCGCTTTGCAGACATTGAGCAATTGCTAAAGCTGACATCACATGTTAACCCTCTCCCTGCTAGATTATTCATGAACACAGCTCTTTGGGGCATCTCCAGTTGCCTGCTGCTAACAGGTCTATTAAGTTCTTTAAAGGCATACAATCACAGATTTCAATGAGCACTTAGTATTATTTTTGAGTAATAAATGCAAACTACATTCATTTGTGATATATCGCCAAAATCCCTTTCGTCGATCAACATTGGAGCTACATTCCTTTTATTCATACATCAGTAAATAACAACTTTTGGGTGAACAAATCAAATGTAAATAGTGTCAGATAGACATTTGTTTGTCCATTATATAGGTCAACCATCTGTGATAGTATGCTTTTATAATAAACTTTTGATACTGTATGTACACAATTAAACCAAGTAATGACCACAGATTGATCCAGTAGAGAGAGGATAATAACATATTCTTTGTAAGTAAATAGTAATCGATATCAGGTGGTGATCCAGACTTTCATTTTAAGGAGTCATTTTATGTGTAGTTTAGGGAGGCCTCATAATTTCAGTGACTATTTAACTGCATTTTTATGATAAAGAATTTAATAAACATCCTTCTATGATGCTTTTTGGAATGTATATCTAAAGCTTTGTCAATATCAAGTGTTATAACTCAGTCATACTAAAACATATGTTTATTAAATGAAATTCTCCAACTTAGTGGTGTGTGGGTGTGTATATGTGTGTAAGCAGGGTCAGCCCTTACTTAAATCCAACCCGAAAATTGTATATACAGTGCCCCCTCGATATAAGGCTGGGTAAGACGTGGATCCCATTTTTACTTTTGTTATTTACTTGTACTATCCTATAAGGCTGGTACTATAAGGCCCCCAGCCTTATAGTACCAGCCTTATAGGATAGTACAAATAGGATGTCATGGACCCCAAATTCAGCTTTATATCAAGGGGACACTGTATATATAAAAAAAAAATTGTGTCATTGGCATTTCATGTTGGAGAATTTTAAGTAATAGATGTACAAAGCATTGTATTATACCAACTATGACATGTTGAAATTATGGCTTACAATCTGCAGAGCCAGGTAAAGTTTGAGTGCTGTCTCAGTAGTGAAGTGGCAATGAATCGGCTGTCTATGGTACAATGAAGTACTATTACATAGGGGTTACGTTCTGGACATTTTGTACCCACCAAACCTGGGCACCCTTTCATAAGAGGCTAGCGCACTGATAGTGACCAACGAAAGCGATAAATACAAGAATACAGTCGTTTCTTGGTTGATGCGAGAGATTCATGAAAATGTGACCTGTATCCAAGCATGTTATTATAATGGCATATATCAAAACATATTGTAGCACTTATACCCAAATATGATGCAATATTTATCTAAGTATATTGCAGCTTTTTACTAAGCATATTTAGGCTCAGTTTTGACTTTATAAAGTTACTGGGGGCCTATTCTCGAAACGTTCTTACGAACTTCTTAGCTTAAGAACGTGTGTAAGATTTTCTTAGCTCTACGAACGGCAACTTTTGGTATTCTCGAAACGTTCTTAGTGTAAAATCTTCTTAAAGTTACGAAAATCTTACGAAAGGGTTATACCATTCGTAAGAAATTCGTAGCAATAAAAAAAAATGGCGACTTTGCTGCTTTAGAAGACGGTGAACACAGAGAGAACATTGACAGGTTTTTCCGGGATCGGACGGTCGCTCTAAGATACATTAGATGACGGTATGCTACTAAATAAATATATGCCGACTTATACAGTAATATTTCACCTCGTATCATTGTTAGAAGAAGACCGTCTGCGGACGAGTCGACGCTCCGAGTCTCGGCCCGTGACGCAGGATGGCATGGTAGTCACTGCGTTTTCTGGGGAAGTGGGGATATTCCAATCCGAGATTGGCGATCTACATGGGTTGTCCCAGACAAGCATTTCGCGTTGACTCACCTCCACTATTAGTGATATACGTGCGAGTTCCCTCTATGTGGCGAGCATCAGGCGATTGAAGTTAAAAGCGGGCTTCTTCGTGGCAGACATGCCCAACATGTTATGTTTTGGTTACGTTGACGGGACGGTCATTCCTATATAGTCCGACCAACCAAGGAGGAGGCTACTTTGCGTGTACATAGATGTATATAATCTATGGTGTGTAGGAAGGGCTATCACGTACATGCAGTGGTCGACCGCGATCTTCGGTACATACAGACGGTATGCTATGATAAATACCGTATCGATGCATAGCCATTGCATGTAAACAAATACATAATATTAGACAGAGCACACAGCCTTTTCAAATGTCGTAAATACATAATATCTCCATTTGAATGGAGACTAGATATAGTCTAGCCCCAAAGTCAACAAGGGAAGTAATAAGTTAGGCCATAGTTATTTGATTCCCTGGTTTACGGGATGTTCTGGAACAAATTTGACTCAGGCTGTAGAAAATATAAATAAATATTACTTGATACTGTGGCCCGTCGGTCGGGTCTAAATAAAAGTAGATCATGGCCGGTCACTTGACAGAAATATATATATATATAAATGACCAATATAATTGTCAATAATTGTTATTAACACCAGCACAAATACATTAGTTGTTTAGATTTGAATGCACAATTATTTCCAAAGTATTTCTTGTCAATATTATTAATTGTAATTAATTAGTCTTTTTTTTTATATAGGCCCACACATTAGCCAGTAATTAACCACACACACACACAAACACACACACACACACGCACACACACACACGCGCACACACACACATTGCGAAAATGTATTTTTATATAATAGCAACATTTCACAAAAGACCAGTTATTAGACTTAAAACATTAAATTGATAACATGTATTGCTATCAATACAATAGATAATAGTAGTTTACATGGTTTATAAAGTTTAGGTCCCAATGTGGTACATTTCTTTGACATTGCCTAATAAATATGTCAAAATTAATTGAAAATCTCCTTTCATTTTGAATTTGTGATCCTGAATAATGAGAATTCTAACAGATAAGTGTAAATAAGATATGTTTGTACATAATAGTACTACGTATTTATTCATGTACATAATAAAACTCATTAAAGTGGAATAGCTTGCAAAATAGTTATAGTCTCTCTCTCTCTGTCTCTCTTTCTATATCTTGACGTTTAGGTAAATTGATATACAAAATCACCATAAAACTCTGTCTCTCTCTCTCTCTCTCTCTCTCTCTCTCTCTCTCTCTCTCTCTTCTCTCTCTCTCTCTCTCTCTCTCTCTCTCCATCTCTCTCTATGCCTCTCTCTTTCTCTCTCCCCCTCTTTCTCTCCCTCTCTCCTCTCTCTCTCCTCACTCTCTCTCCCTCTTTCTCTCTGTCTCTCTCTCTCTCTATCTTCTGTCTCTCTCTCTTTCTCTTTGTCTCTCTCTCTTATGTCTCTCTCTTTCTCTCTCTCTCTCTCTCTCCCTCTCTCTCTATGTCTCTCTCTCTCCCTCCCTCCCTCTCTCTATTGCTCTCTCTCTCCCCCTCTTTCTCTCCCCTCTCTCTCCTCTTTCTCTCGCTTTCTCTCTCTATGTCTCTCTCTCTATGTCTCTCTCTCTCTTCTCTCTCTCCTCTCTCTTTCTCTATCTCTCTTTCTCTCTCTCTCCCCCTCTTTCTCTCCCTCTCTCTCTCTCTCTCTCTCTCTCTCTCTCTCTCTCTCTCTCACACACACACACACACACAAAAACACACACAAGAAAAAAAATATA
>JAUTBQ010149256.1:0-14312 GCA_032361185.1 Lepetodrilus ovalis | reverse complement strand
CATTTATTAATAAAACCACTAGACGATCATTAAAAAGGCCTTGCGTTTTGTATACCTTTTTATATGGTGAGGTTACAACGCAACATTTTCTGGTGCCGTGACCCGGATTTGGTCTTTGTTCTGAAGACCCGGATTTGGTCTTTGTTCTGAAGACCCGGACTTAGTATTTGTTCTGAAGACCCGGATTTGGTCTTTGTTCTGAAGACCCGGACTTTCAACTAAGAACCGGACAATTATGAAGACCAGGAATGCTTGTTACACCAGGATTTTATATGAAGACCCGGACATACTTGGTCTTTTCCGGCTTACTTAGAAGCAAGACCCGGACAATTCTAACAATCTGGACATGATCAGAAGAACCGGATTGATCTGAAGAACCGCAGTTATATCTGAAGATCTCGGACGGAAACAGAAACTCCAAATGAAACCGGACCTGTGAACTATGAACAGAAATAGTATCATATTCTTGGAACTCGGTGACACTGGACAGAGGTGGGTTCAACCCGATTAATTAGTTGGCCAGTCATATGCTGTATAGTTGTATTGTTTTCATTATTGGTGAATTATTGTACATTTGTATGTATTAACTATCCTGGAACTTTACCATAGGTTAAGTTAGTTGGGAAGTTAGGATTACTAAACAATTAACAGTTTTATTAAGTGGGAAACTATTAAAATTATGAAGTTATTAGGTCTAACACTTTTATCGGGTAGGTTGACGTTGTTATACAGGCGTTTATCAATTGTTATGGGTGGATGCGTAGAATCAGACTATTAATGGACATGTAACACGTATGACAATGAGGACAAGTACTGACTGACGACAATGTAGAACTATAGACACTAGACCAGTACCAACCGCCCTGACCAGGCTGATACTGAATAATGATCAAACAGGACCTGGCTAACTTCGACACAACCGGTGTCGAAACAGGAATTGGTATGATGCTGAAATCAATAATGATCATACAGGACCTGGCTAACTTCGACACAACCGGTGTCGAAACAGGACCTGGTATGATGTTGATAATGATCGTTCAGGACCTGGCTAACTTCGACATAAACGGTGTCGAAACAGGACCTGGTATGATGCTGAAGTTGACACAGAACCAGCTGAATGAAATGAGTGATGAAACGTCTCTAGCTCATATGATTCAGTGGATCTGGTACCTTAGCGGGTAGGTCAACTCGATACCCCCTTGACGAGGATATACTAACGAGTATTCCCTCCGACGAGCGGGAAGGCCTAAACAGGCAGGATACGTCACCTCCATTGGGAGAGGTTGGCAAGAATTATGGCCTAAATAGGCAGGATACGTCACCTCCGTCAGAAGAGGTTGGCAAGAATTATGGCTAAACTTCCAGTAAGTTTGAGCACATCGAGAAACGAAACGGACGAGAGTTTTTTCATTGATATGGTGGAAGTAACCGAAATCGAGAACTCGGGATTGGTCAGCAAGCTATTAAGACTGATATGTTTACGCTCGTAATTCAAACGATAACGTGACTAAAAGTTCTTAATTAAATGAATTGAACGAAATTCATAACATTAGTAGGTAGATCTACGCACTACTATTGGCTAGCGTGACTAAATCACAAAATTGATTTTTAATCAGTTTACGTATTAATGGTGATGAAATTACAATGTAAATAATGTGACGTACGTGTATGCATTAATACAGATGGTGCTAGTTTGGAAGACTTGATGTTATACAGTACCAATAACTGCAATAATAGAGTTGCATATTAGTCGCCAAGAAATAGTGGCGAAGCTGAGTTTCAAGTTTTGAATTGAAGTAGATATAGAAGTAGAAGTCTGTGGTAATCATGTAATGTAATGTACGTAGTTAGTATTGTATACTTATGGTAACACTCTTATAGCCAAACCTTTAATTAGTGACAATTGATTAAAATACTTGGACACTGACATGGACATACATGATGATGTTTACCGACTGAACCTATTGATGACACATAATTAATAGAAGCCTGAGTACATACTGCAGGACCCACAGGACAAATAGCAGCGTACGTATGCAACTATTAGAATGCATATGTCCATTCTATATCAGAATCTCATTATCAATTAAGATCAGTTCTCTCTTTTCTATAACACCTATTGTAAGTGTTCCAGGATTGCTTTTTGATGTAATTAATTGAATTGTCATAATGTTTGTGTTGTTAGTTAATATGTATAATTACACCAGAGTCATAAAAGTAAATTTAGGGACTGGCCAACACTCACAATTTGGGTTGAACTGAGGTAAATAAATGTGTCACAGTGGCGAGACTCCATCAAACGAGCATACATTGGAATGGTAACGCCAATTATCATACCCATGGCTAAACAGCAGGACAGATTCGTCATACCAGATCTGAGATGACAGCAACACTGTGGAAGAGATCAACAACGTAACCAGGACACTTTATCACTTTCACACACCAGTTAATACTTAATAGTGAATGGGAAGATAAAGTTACGGCAGTGTTTAATGGTCAACACATCAACACGCCGGTACTAAATTGGTATCCCTGAGAAGAATCCGAATACATGTACAATCATGTATGGCTGTGAGGACACCCCTCAGACTCTCGCAGTTACTAATGAGCAATGACATCTGTGGCATCATCGTAAAACGATTGAATTTAAACTTTGACCTTACACGTATTTTGAGGTGAACAATATGACAATTAAAATGGATGTCAAAGCCATAAACATATTACCAGAACATTTTGAAGACGGAACTTCTATATATGCTAGATTTTTAATTGTCATTTACTCATGTGTTACTTAACTCTGATAACGTAAGGATAAGTCGGAAAACCGATATTAATAGAATTGAGAACTCTATGAACTCTGTAATGTTTATTGTTATTATCATGTGGTACCCCAAGTATACATTGGGATGTGTGTATTGTGGTTTCCTTTTATGAATCATGTTTGTAAAGGAGTGCCGATTAAAGAAAAGTTTATTTCATAAACTTTTCTTACCCGTAGAAAGGGAGGATTGTAACCAGGGTCGTGCAACCTGGTTATATTTTTGATGATGATGATAATAATAATAATAATAATTCTATGTCAATAACAAGTTCCAGTCAATGCAGGGTTACTGACAAGCTATGGTACGAGGAAATAATCTTGGAAACACCTATAAATAACAATCTAAAATCATAATTTTGGAATAGGCCAAAGAAATAAAAACACTTCATATTTCAATTTTATGGATCTTTATTAGAATGAAGACATACATACTAGTAACTCATTCACACACAGACAGTAGATCGACAACTGAAAGTGAAATTATTTGTTGTGGACATTCTGCTCAGCCCAGGGGACAACTCGGCCTATATGGATTTGTAGAAGTAGTATATCATTCAATAAGTAGTAATTACATTTTTTTATGGGAAAACATCTTACTTGATAGTTTGTACATTGATTTGTCTAAACAAGAATATCGGGCAAAAGGCTTCATTTTCTGCATGTCACACTGGTTTTCAATATCTTCAAAATGGCGAGATAAAAAATAAATTAATAATAATTACCGTATTAATTCAAACAGGAGAAAATAATTACATTTTTAGCTGTTCTATTTATTAGAAAAAAATAAGAAAATTGAAAATGGTCTGTGTTCGTATAATTAGAGACACCATAAAAAAAAAAGAATAATAAAATAAATTAAATAAGATATAAAAACAAAATAGTGGCCTGTGGTCTAGACTATGATGCTCCTGGTTGTTGTACTCGCTGAAAATGTATACCGTAATTCCCCTAATAGTTCAAAATTGTAACTAAATAAAGGATTCCTTAAAATGTGTGTTTTTACTTTTTAAATGATTATGATCGAATAAATAGAACATCAGGATTTTTTTTAAATGTCATGTTCGTATATTTATGGTAATTTTTTTTTTTTCGCCGATTAAATTAGGTGTTCGAATGATTATAGGGCTCGAATTAATAGGTGAATAGGTACTTGTTGTTCCCCTGCTTGGCTCTCAGCATTAAAGGGGTAAAGCAAGGACTGGCCAGCTCGGAGTCAGTATACTGTGTCCGAGTGGGGTATCATTGTTCTATCTGTGGCGTGATATTCTAAGTGAACTAGCACTATAAAAACTGCAAGTCATGATATTAGTGAAAGAATCTAGAAAGTGACTTTAAACCCCAAATCAACCAACCAAATCGTCTTTCTTCTCAATGCCCTGGGGAGTATACAACCCAAGCTGCCATTTCATATCATACACTAAGGTCTTCCAAAAGTATTGTAAAACTGGTACCGTACACAATTATGCATTATTTTACATGTTAAGTTCACATTGCATAACAAAAATCTCATGGTGACATAGGACTCATGCGGTCATCATTACTAAATTTCATTCCTTGCATCATTTGAATGAAATGTCATTCCTAGCATCATTCATGAAATGTCATTCCTAGCATCATTCATGAAATGTCATTCCTAGCATCATTCATGAATTGTCATTCCTGGTGTTGCGGTCAGTTTATTTATCTAGCTGACCTATATAAAGGACACTGTGGTTAAAAAATTACTGGCTAGCCAAGATATTTTCCAGTACTTTCTGTACTTGTGGGCAAACAAAATGTCACCTATGCTCGAGATCGGCGACATGGCGACACCTGATTATGATGGCAGTAGTCACCATTGGTCCAAACACTGTAAGCTTTTCATGAAGTATGTGGTAACATGAGCCTAAAAATATCTGAAATATATAGTCCAAGTATGCTGAACGAGGACGAAATGAAAATAAGAATAGAATTAATATAATTTATGGTTGATTACCAGTAAGAAAATGTTTTTAGGAAGGTTTGGTTCTTTAATGAATAAATCTACATTTTCGTTCTGAGATCACCTTTGATTTATGGTTGTAAATTTGAATTTCATGATGTTGATAAATTCATGTTTCTTGGTTTTGATTGAGGTTGATAAGAATTTAAAGGTTACACATTTATAGATATGTAAATGACTCTACAGTGAGAATCTTGAAAATCCTATGCTGGTCTGCATTGAAGGTTAGAGTTCGAAATGTTTATCATAATTTAATACCTATCGCTTTATGGCTGCATATAAACTCAACACACGATTGCATGTGTAATCTTGTTAGATCAAGATCAACTTCATATTCGGAAATACCATAAAAGCAGGAATAATCGCAGGTTTGGGACATGCATATCTTTATATCCTTCATCTGTGATGTGATATGAAACGTATAAACAAGTCCAACTGTTATATACTGGGATTTGATCTGTAGTTCCAGAATATGGTGATAACAATATCTGCCATGCCACAGGATTCCACATGGCCATTTAGCCTTCCTGTCACAGTGTGTGATAAAACCATTGCCGTTTGTATGCACCATACTAAAATACATTTTTATGACAGATACATTTGACATTTAGTGCTCCAAATTATTTTCAGAGTGAATATGAGACACTTTGAATATGATAATGTTTTTAGAATTTGTATAAAACACCTAAACAGTTCAACAATGAAATGTATTCGACCTTTAATAAAATTGTTCTTCATAATGAAAAAAGGAGTAACATTATGTAAATTGAATAATTATGAGATATATTACATCAACTGGGGCATGTTTTGAATGCCATCTGTCCTATTTAAATATTGACTTTTGATGTTTGCATATCCAACAGCAGGGGCAGACATATTGAATTCAGCGAATTCATAGGTCAAGGTCATTTGAAAGATTGGTAGTTGGGGGATGATGGAAGTCAAATTTATTTAAATTTTTGATAATAATCATACTTTTAAGTGGTAAGTCTTGCACTTAATTGCGTAATTCCAGATCCATGTTTTTATTTCACTAGTATTGGGTTTTGTTGCATTTGCCTTGGTTTTTACCCGTATGTGATGGCAAAGGGTTAATCCTCTATATGTATGCCTTCCTCGAGCATGTAGTGATCAGTTGTAGTGCATATCAAAGGCCAACGCTAATAATAACCATTAATGGGCTTTGATCATAATATTTATATATAATAGAGGGGCTTTTAGCCATCTCCATTGACTGACTCCTACCGTGGCCAATCATTGGCATTGCTGTGGTGGATGACAACACCATCCTAACAGAGTGATTGTAATGCAAATCATTTACTTGTAATATGCATATTATCACAACGATAACAGTGTATTTCACAGAGAAACCGTAACAAATATATGAAGAAGGTGAGCATCTATTTTTCAGATTTTAAAATGGTATTTTCATTGCGTATGGTTGAAATATTCCCGCTGTGATGTAAACCAATTATTCTTTACTCACAATGGTATTTGTGATTGATCTACTTTGTAGGAGATAAACTCAAGGTGACAGAAACAAAATGAATGTTTGTTTGCATTGTAAATAATTGTCTGTTGTATGGTGTTCCGACAATTTGTCAGTTTGGGATTATTAGTAAACACTTTTTCTGTCTGACTTCTGGAGTTGAAGCATAAATCTTACTAGAATTGTTTTTAATTTCTTCATTGAGTGATGGCTTCAGGCTATTTGGGTTCTTATGCCATCTTGTTTCTGGTTTGAGGGCATTGTAGGTCTTCAATGTATGGCTATTAAGAGATCCCTACAGGAAAAGATACAGATAATGTTGGAATGATTTGGTCTGGTTTGAAACTTATACAAGTCCTGTTTTCAATGGACAAATGAATTGCCTTCTTTATACATTTATCAAATTTACCAGATTTATCATTCCAACGTACAATCTTGGAGCATTTAGAAATACTCTCTTGGTGATGTTGGTAATTTTGACTGACAAAACGTTGGGTTTTAAGATAGTATAGATTAAAACAGTGTCATACTGACTCAAATTTACGATGTTTTTGCTGGACCCCCTCTCAGCTATCACAAATTGCCCACATCATGTCTAAAATTCCTAACACCTTGTCATCATGACAAGCTGAGATATTGATCCAAACTGACATCAATGCAAAGCTTCCTGCAGTTAAATGTTTGACTAGCTTGTTGGTATACTTGAAAATAAATAAATTAGAAGATTTTCCACTTGGGAATCAATAACTGCAATATAACCGCTGGTGGTAAAGTAGGCAGGTTGCGTAAGCACTTCAGACTACATCTCGAGCGGCCAATAAACAGCCAGACATGCTGTGTTATGTATTCCGTCCTGACCGCAGGGGGACACGGGCTTCAGCTGTAGAACCGTCTGCCCAGGTTTCGTACGAGGGAGGGCATTCATAGCCAAACAGCCGGACACGTAGCATACGTGGATATATTGTCCGCTAAGCTTGGCCAAGCTTGGCTAATTGTCACGGAGAGAGTCCGGCAGGTAGAATGGACGCGAGCTGGAGTTGACCACGGGTCACGTGGTACAGGTGTCTGCAGCGACTGCGAGCAGACGTGAAACTCCACCGGAGCAGACGGCGGGTTTGTGAAGCAGACGACACTTTTTCCCCAGTGAATTCAAGGTAGTTTTGGAGCAGTGGTCATCTGTAGTGACGTTAACCTTTCTGCGGACACGACAATGTTTGCAGTAGGTTGTGATCTAGTTCTTCAGGATAGTAGTACTTGCTACGGTGTCACGGTGACTGGTCATGGGGACCCAGCCTATATAGGGTCTGTTACACTCTGCCCCAGGTAGTTTTTGAGCAGTGGTCATTGGTAGCGACACGACGCTTTAAGCGTACATCACACTTCGTACAATCGGCAATAGGTTGTGTTAATGTTCTTCAGGATAGTAGTAGGCCTACTTGTTAGAGGGTTGCAGTGACTGTTCACAAGGACAACCTATAGATCTGTTACTCTTTTCCCCAGGTAGTTTCAGATTCGTCGTCGGTGACAGTAACGATTCTGCAGACAAAACACTATTCATACGGTCCTTCATCTCTCCGTAAATCATAATCCGGTACGGTAACTTGCACCAGAAATGCGGTGATCGGTGGTAGGGACACAAACAAACGTTTCTGCAGATACTTAACACTATTCTTATTGTCCTTAATCTAGCAGTAAGTCGCGATCAAATTCTTCGGAACAGCATGTAGCGAAATACAACAGTATTGCAGTGACTACTGGTATGGACACAGCCCTAGATCAGTCACAGAGTCGGGGTAAAGTTACAGCAGGACACGAATGCATGGATTACATACTACCTAGTCGGGGGAGCCTGAGCTTAGTCTAGTGGAGTTAATACTGGCCTACATACAGACCCGTGGAGTGCTTCAAGTGTGCTAGACTCTTAGTGTGGGAAATACTCCAGAACCGAGAGTACGGTCGTTGAGATACTGTGCTACTTCTGCGGTAAGCATAAAGTGTTCTTTAGTGGTTTATGTACATCTATTTGAAGCGTGTTCGTTTCAGTGCTTGCCGTTGTCAGCAATGACATTACAGTTTCTTCATAGTCTTGTTTATTCTTGAAGTACTGTTCGTCGCAAATTGGTGAAAGATTCCCGCAGCGACGTTAAACTCCATATTCACTCTTGAAGTACTGTACCACGTCTACGGTGAGCAAAAATTGTTCCTTAGTAGTTTATGCATGTCGAAATGAAATGTATTTCTTACCACAATTCTTACCATTGCCAGCAATAACCTTTACGGCTTTTTTCCCTCCATGGTTTCCTTATTACATGTATCTTTATTTGAGGTACATGTGTACTTGTAGACTATCAACAGTCTCAGAGGATGAAAGTAAATAATTTTTAATAAATTCTGCTGATGGGTATATTTGTATATGAAAGAAGCCTCTGAATTTCTCCCTGTTACCCAGAAAATCTAGGCTTGCTTTTGTCCATAGGAGATATTTGGAATAGGTTTATTAGAGAACAGGGTCTGTGAGACAGACTAGTGTACTTGTATTGTGAGTGGAAACTGTCGTGTATATTTAGCAGTTCATACGTATGATATGAATTACTATCGATGTTTATATTTCGCCAGCAATGATTTTACATATTTAGTCTTGTTTATATTGTATATTGGTCAGAAATTCCCGCCACAATGTAAAGTACTGATTCATTCATTCTTGTTTATATCAAAATTGTAAGATTACCAAACGTGCTGTCACATTCAGTAGCGGATCTAGGCAACTTTCACGTATAATTAACAAAGCTGGCGGACTTCACATATTTAGTCTTGTTTATATTGTCATCTATAGGTCAGGTATTACCGCTGCAATGTAAAGCACTGATTCATTCATTCTTCTTTATATTGAAATCATAACAGTTCATCTCAGTCATAACAAGACAGATCATTTATAACAATCTTATGTCTTTTTAACAGATTATTCATTACTTTACATGTCTGGGTAATAAATTCTCAAATCCAGTTGGTTTTATTGGCTCCATGTTTTACAGGTGCTCCTCATTATCCTGGGTATTTGAAGTATACATTGTCGAGAATCAGACCATGTCGATACGCTATGTATCCTATTGCCAAACTGAAACATGCATGAAATGGCTGCATTCATAGAGAGTAATTTGAGAGTCATTCATAGTCCCGTTGGCATATTATATTAACATCTTCGGGCTGCTCAAGAATTGCGTGATAATTAGTCACTTGGTCTGGGGCACCTGAAGAATGGTTGTAGACTCCAGGGACACGTGTCAACGATGTCAAAGGCTTACAACACGCTCACATAAGATTACCCAACATGCTGTCACATTCATTACGGAGCTAGGCAACTTTCACGTATAATTAACAGCGCTAGCTGGACTTTCATGGACTTCTCAATTACTGGAGACCAGAACTAATATTCACGATATATTACGACCAATAATTATATCATTCGCAGCTTATTGAACTTTCGATGACTGGTGGTCGATTTTGACTTTCGTAGCTAATCAAATTCTGGATACTGTTCTCGTAGAAGTACATTGATTGATATTTGTATCATGGATGTTTACAAAGAAATATATTATGCATTTGTGGATGGTTTAACTCTCTAATTGAAATGTTATCAAATGCTCTGGCACATTAGCTCTGTAATCGAGGGCTGTTAACATGATCACACGTATCGATATGCGGCCTGCTTCTGCTGGAGAGTACTTCCACGAGTGGATGGCAGGATGGCAGATGTAGATATGAGACTAGTAAATTCAGCCGAGAGCCATTACATCACGGCGGATTGCGAGATGGGGAGGAAGTTTACACATCTGTCGTCCAGAATTTCATAAGGCCAGCTCGGGCTCATTCAAGATAGGAAACACACGCGGGAAGAGAAACAGTCTCACACTTGATAGGAAACACTCCAAGGAGGAGTTACGCCTACATATTGTGTTCTACCGACGTGTCGATAGACGTAGCAGCTCCCGTGAGGAATCGTGACCAAAAAAAAGATGTTTTTAATCTAAATTTGTACACACAATCTCGTACTACAATACTCAGATGTGAAACTGTTAATCTGGACTTTTGATGGAGTATATAAAGGTTTGTTTGGAACCCCTGGCCCTGAGATTACAAAACTTTTTGAGTAGAATTTTGTGCTAAAGCTCAAATTTAGTTTGGGAAACTCGATGCCTGGTCTTGTTAACCGTCTCACTATCGGACTACGCACAGGCATGTTTGGTTGCCCTCGTCATGGAGAGGGTTAAGAATATAGATTGTTATGTTTTCTTGGACCTAGGCATCGTGTTTATTGATGTATGTCATTCTGATATAAATACCAAGATAGTTGACGGAAATATTCCTGCATGTGTCAGTGGCAGATATTTGCATGAAATTTTATGTCTAGTATCCTCTAAAACAGCTTGGAATGTCAATCAATGAAAATAGTTCAAAATACGGCGGGTTTACGTTTCTGGGTTCAGAAATAAACAAGAGGGAGGAAGGGTAAACAAAGGTATAGGTAAAGTGTGTAAGTGTCATCTGCGAGAAGATCAATCCGAGACGTTTTGTTTTATTTCAATTATTTCAAGAATGAAGCTCGACAACAAAAACAAGTTTTCTTGCCAGGTGGGGATGTTTTTTTTTCTTCTGTGCTCAAATATTTCCTTGGTGTCATGCTCGGTCAACATGGTCGCTGCAGCAGATGCACCCTGGGAAGGAGGAAGCTGTCAGACACCAGGGGGCCCTGACAGTTGATACAAGGATGCGACTTAACTCTTCGCGCTGTTCGAGATGCTCGATAATTTGATAATGCAGCGAGACATTTCAGACCAGCATGCCAGAGCCGTGGTTTTGTCGTGAAAGCTCGGATAATTCCAGTCAGTAAAGTCCATGCATATAGGCATTGGATCCCGGTTTCCTATGCTCTGGATTTTCATTGGACGACGGCTGTCTTCAATTTGCTGCGAGTTTTAATACCTGGGTGATTTAGGAGAACTTATGTTGACAAGTTGAAATTATTTAATATTTCAATTATGTAAATGTGAGTATGCTTGTTTTGTTTTATCTTTTTAGGACTGTAACAAGTATTGGGGATGTGATTGCTTTGGAATATCATTTATTTGTGTTCATGTTCATATGCAATATATGATTTCTTGTATTTAATTACGTTATAGTTTTCTGATAAATATTTTAGTAATTTGCAATGACAAATATTTATAATAATTTACAGTGAAAAATAGCTGCTGATATCAAGATCTCGAGTTAAAAGTATATATGTTAACATTGAGGTTGTTCTTCTTATTACAGAACTATATTTTGACAGTATTTATAGGATGGTCATGCTACACATTAGAATCCAAGAAGTGTGCAGTTTATCAAATGTATATTACTGTAATTTATGTGTGGGTTTACTTATCCAATTGTTTTCTCTCTCAGTTCATCAGGAAGTTCACGAATATTTAGCAGCTTATTAAGTGATTACTCAGATTTCACGACATAGCTGTCCTATTTAATCTCTTATGATCTAACTTTTTCTATGTACCAGTAATTCAGATACAGAGATATGACATGTTGTGCCAAGCACATATATTTTAAATATTTAAGACACGCTAATTTTGAAAGATTATCAAAACAATGTTTTGAATGGACTCGTGATTTATTTGCCTCCTTTCGGCATACAAACTAATCTTCCACCCCACTGAGAAGTGCTGTTAACATGTCTGGCACAATTGATGTAGTATGTATCGTATCTTGACCTGGTCTAGACTGATCCATTTCTGTTTGTTGAAGGCCACAATAGCTTAGCGAACAGTTAAATGTAAGTACAACAAGCCATGTATACATAGCCGGCAGCTGGTTGTGGAGGCCACTCGAAGTAAGGGGAATTTGAGAAGACTTCCATGTACTGTTAGAGAATCGGCACCATGGCGTTAGCTCCCAACATTAACAAATAAACGTAAATCAGTTGGAAGATATTGCTGTGGTACCTCAAAAGAAATGGAATTTAATTGGCTTTCAAATGAATCCAAACAATGATAGGTTAACAAATAAATGTAAATCATTTGAAAATATTACTGTGGTACCTCAAAAGAAATGGAATTTAATTTGCTTTCAAATTAATCCAAACAATGTTTTGTTATTTTTTGCTTTTTGAATATAAGGTATCTAGGGTTAAACTTTAAGCATGTGCGTGCGTGTGTGTACTGTTTGTGTACTGTTTGTATATGTATGTCAATGTTTGGGTTGATTTACTGATCTATTTAAAGGGTGATAAGCACATCTGGACTATTTATCTACAAACCACCCAACCTGGTATGTCATCCTGCTCAATGCAAAGGTGTTAATGGTCGTTGATTTGTTTGTGCTAGATTCATACCATGGGCCCAAGTACCACCATTAGATTCAGTGTGAAAAGAGTCTCCTGTGAGAAACAGCAATCTAAGCCGGAGATAAACGGCGATAATTAAATTGTTTTCCTTCTTAATCTCCCAGTAATTGTTGTGGACATACTGTCAACAGAATCGCATGGAGTTAACTTTAGGGATTTCTTTGGCATTTATATATTGCTGTAAGTAACAAGATTAAACAGCTATGTTGTGATGTATTAGAAGATTTCCTTCAGACATCAATCTATTTGTAACCAGAGAGTGTATGTAGTAGGGAAATGAAACAAACAAAACAATTTCCCATTTATTTAGGCATTCATATACTATTCCTTTTAATTCATGCTCTATAAATTCAAATCTCACATCAAACAAACACCAATTGTAAGACATCCAGTCATGTTGCCAAATCAAAGTCAAAACAGGGTATTTTTACTCTTGACCTAAGGAAATATTGAATAACAATACTTAGTTAAGCATTGTCCATTGTCATGGCTTGTATACAAACCTTCAGGTGTCTATGTTGGAGTGTGTTCTTACTGAGAGACATCAAATGCTCTTTGTGGAAGGAAAGTAATATGCTGTATACCCCTAGGCATGTCCTGTCTTTTATTTCAAATACATTTTTAATCTCTGAGGGGATTTATTTATTTTATGTTTGATTGTCAACCCTTTTTTACATTGAGATCCAAGGTGTGAGTAGAAATTGTATGTTATATTTAATATGTGTGTGGTATTTTATCAATGGAACAGCTGTGAGAATTCTTTAATCTTGGTCTGGTGTTTTTTGTTTGACCATCCTTACCCTTTTATCATAGGTCATTCATTTTTTTAATTTTCATTTTCTATGGTAACACAGACATTCTTTCTGTCGAAAATGAGTTTTCAATTATCAAAATGGTGAATTTTAGCCTTTTCCATGCCATACTGATTGCTATATTCATCTTTCAATGATCTTTCACTGATTGCACTGTAGATCCATATATTGCTGTCATGTTCAATGTTAGTCAACAATTTGTTCCCATCAAGTGCTAATTATCTCTGGTATTGTTCGATATTGTACAATCATCCTGACAGTTTAACCTTCTCTGTAGTTTAACCTTCTCTGTGCTGGGGGGGCAATTAGAGATGCCACACATTTGGGGATTTTGGTTAATCCACCTGGTAGATGATGAAGCAACATTTGCAATATTATTATGCCATGTATAAAGAGCTAATTAACCCAATGATGCCATTTCAGCTGACATGAAATCAGTGTGGTGATCAGACGTGTTATCAACAACATTACATTAGCAGTTATGTATTTATTGTTATCAATATGACAACAGGAAAGACAGGATGTCAGATTAGAGAGTGTGATAACCCCCAGGCAGTAGAATTCTGTCAGACAGGAAGTTATTGTTTCCATGGAGACCACCCATTGGCTCGGTCCACACTTTGGAGCGATTAGCATGTAGACCTTCATCCCCCATCTTGTGACCCAACTCCCCAGTTTAACACACCTGGGGCGGTATCCTATAAACAACTTAAGTTTTTTACAAAACTTAAGTCGGCAAAAAACTTAGTTTCTGACTTATTTTGACATAAGTTTTTGCATCAGCAATGGAAACTTAGTTTTGACTTAAGTCAGCAATG
>JAUTBQ010149245.1:0-14313 GCA_032361185.1 Lepetodrilus ovalis | reverse complement strand
AAATGAATGTAGTTTACATTTATTACTCAAATATAGTGCTATGTGCTCATAAAAATCTGTGATTGTATGCCTTTAAAATTACTGTGATTAGATTTTACTAAAGATGTTCATTAAATAGATCTTGTTCAAATATATGTACACATCATTGTCAGCTGTTTTTATGGTTATTCCTGTTGCTAGGTTACCTCCTATTTTTCTTTCAGTTGCTTCTATTCTTGTACCAAAGAAGTCCAACTCAATTCGTCTGACTAAACGGTAGAAGAAAAATCATTGATGTGTTAGTAATGGCAAGAAATGTGTCACAATTGGTGTGTACTAACTTATCTCCCTTGGCAAAACCATGCCAACCCTCGCTGCCAAGTTTGCATCGTAGAGAAGACTTTGTGATGATCAGGGAGCCAACTTCTGGACAACTTCAATAAGAGAGAGTTCATCTGGCATCACCTCTTTGTATCAGATATCCTGACTATCAATTCTGCATCATCCATGTTTATGGATGACAATAATTTAACAATGAAAAGTAAATTGCTGAAGTGGTAATGCTGCCAACGAATTCAGTTTGGTGCTTGACTCTATTATGAAACCTTAGTGAAATTATGAATGGCTGCAATATTTATTTGTATACTAATAGACGGAATATTTCAACTTGTGTATCAAATGTTTGTCATATACCTGTATCATTCTTTTAGGATCCATGTTTTCTAATATTAATTTGATTTATTAACATACTGAAGTTTTTATTCCATTTTTTCCTTAAATAGCAACAGGTTTTGCTATTATGTTTTCAGACATCACTAATTTTACCAATGAATTTAATAAAATAAAATAAATTATTAACAAAATGTGAGGTTAAAAAGTAGAGTATAAAGTGTAGTATCACTTGTCAAGCTGTATGACATACTATGTCGCATTCGTGAAGAAAGACACTAAATGTTCAGGGGCCTGTTGCACGACACTCTTGTAGTCTACAACTAATGTAAGGTCAATGCTTTCTATTGTGGCGGGAGCCCAGTTACAACTATTGTAGGACTACAAGAGCTTCGTGCAACAGGCCCCTGGAATACATTTATAGCAGTAATGTTAATGACTGTGAAGTCTTCAGAATTATGTGGTTTGTGCTTCCTTAACTTTTGCAAGTTTTATGAATTACTAGTATCTAACAATGCAATGTTTAGCAAGAATCTGTATTTTTAATTTTGTGATAAATATTCATGTTCCTAAATTGGAGTACTTTTCATCGATTTTCAATGATATTGGATACGCAAGATTACTGGCACATAATAAACCATATTTGTTCTTCAAACTAAAACCAATTTATGTGAATTTACATCAGTATTGGGACTTTACTTACAAATGTCCACCATAGACGCCAGTTATTCTGATATAACCACACTCGTTACATGTTACTCCTTCAGGGAAATTGGATTTGTGTAACCATGGTAATATTGGGTCCTTGTGTGTTGTCTGTACATGTTGTTACTGTAACCAAGATGCATCTGTCTAGTGTTGTACCCTCGGCTACCCTATACTGCAGAACGTGGAGTTACAAAAGCTCACTCATCTAGATAGAAGGGTTAACCCTCTCAATGCTGGAGGCAATCTGAGATGCCCTACATAGCAGCGCCTGTGTCTAATCCAGCAGGGAGAGGGTTAATAGTACTGCAGCATATTTAAATATATTTGTATACTAATCTTTGGCCATTATTAGAATTTATATCTTTCACCATAAAATTAGAGATAATTTCTTGGACATTTAAAATACAAACCATTGATTAGAAACATTAACTGCCAGGAATGAGATGATGTTCATTCGAGAAAGTTGTGAATTTAATCAAATAAGTACACTAATGCAAACCTAGACATGTTTGGATGGAGGTAATAGTGTTGGTGGCGCCATAGTCTCGCGAGGATGGATGTGAATGAGTTAGGTTGTGACTATCATACAGTGTTTTACATTCATGGTTATTGTTCTGAGATCGTGTCACTTTGCAATTTGGTTAGGAACAAAACTTGCAAAAGTTGCAATTGACATTTACATGTAGATTAACTTTTTGTTTATAGTTATTACTGAATGTGTATATTGCCATAATAACATGTCCACTGATATTGACAGTACTACTTGTCTGTCCTTATGTGAATGTCATAGAGACCCACTCGCTTTCCTTTGTTCTAGGCAAATCACTGACATCACTCTCCGCCTGTCATCAAAATTTCTGATAAATCCATCATTCCAACCAAAACAACCACCATCACACACTTTCATGAAACATAATTACAACTTTTGTCATGCAATAAATAACAACACAGTGTCGTACCAACAGTGAGCAGCGCTTTCCAACATTGGCTTCATGTCACATTCCAACTTTACCGACTATAAACTTTTATTTATTTAGCAAAGGACGACATCATGATTTTTTTTTACTGTTACTCATTCTCCATGTCATAGTTATCTTCTATGATTATAGTTTTTGAAAATGATTAAATATGGTGGTAAATTACTAAGGAATGACGTTAGAAGCCCACTTGCTTTATGGCCTCATAAAGGCAAGTGGATTCATATGAGCAAATTTGGTAATATGGTATTACGATGGTACCATTAAGAGGTCTAGAATGTTTTATGTGAATTCATCTAATGTTTGTTCATGGTCACATTGTAATGACTGGTAGCATTATGGTTATTGTATGAAAAGTGACCCTGATCTATCAGCTATCTGTGCTTGCCTTTACTAACTGGACACTTAACTGGACACTCTTTTCTTTACAAGCTGAATGATTTTGTACATGCACACTATCCTGGTCTGAAAGAAAACCTTCCAAATTATTGCAATAATTCTAATTTTAATGAAAAATATGAATATTTGTCTAGGCCTCGACTATGGCTTTTGATTTGTATGGATGATATTATTATTTTGTTAAAATGAAAGTATCTAAAATATCTAAAAGCCCATTCATAGCATTCTAGATGTGTGCTTTGTGTTTAGATGTTTATGAATACTGTTTGATAGAGAATTATATTATCATAACCCTAATGTGTTTCTTTTTCATATTATGATGTTTTAAATAACTATTATTAATCTGATGGTTTACAAAGCATAATACATTGCACTAGTCTATATACATGTATAATATCATTTTTAAACACATGAAGGTCATAATGTCTTTATCATTTGTAATATACTAGTATATAATTATCTTCTTTTTAGGGGGGATAACTACATAAAGATGGCCCAACAGTAATTACTTATTAGGATAATGAAAAATAATGTTACCATTATGTTTGTATTCTTAATCTTATATGCTAATATAAACATTATTTTCAAGTAAGACCCATTTCAGTAAATATGTGATTAGATTCCTCATAGATTGACGAGTTGCTAATGCCAAACTGGTTTGTTGCTTTACATTACTGCAGAAATCATGTATTGAATAATATTATAGCGTCTTCACATAATTGTACTACATATTTTGCTAATACCATTGTTACTATTGGACACACTTTTATGTGAAGAGGAATATGTTTAGCATGTTCACGGAAATAATGCACTTAGTGGCAACAGCAATGAATCATAACATTTTCTGGTTTTGTATTTCTACTAAAAATATCTCAAATAATATACACACTTTTTATGTTTGAATGCAATATGATGATCTAATTGTGTCATTTACAGTTGTATGTATGATCTCCTGACTTGTAGTCATTAGATAATGTGCTCTTGTTGGATGTTTGCTATTAAAACTGTTTTGTAGATGTTTGATATCAAACAATGATTGAAAATGTATATTTTGTATCTATATACATGTATTTGCTTGAGAACTTGTTTCGCCTTTTGTAAATCATCATTGTGATAAACATTTGTAGTTCAGCGCAAAACCACTCCATTGTGTATATATATTGACAAATTTATAATCATCTCCCTAAAACAATATACATGTATATATAATAAAAATACCTGCATGTCACATATTGTAGTTTTGTAATACAGTTACGATATTGTATTTCCAAGAACACTTCATCGTTTAAGAGTAAATCTTTTTATATCAAAGACACATACATTTCTACATTGGAATCTGTTATAAACACGTCTCTCGAGGTGCAAATCTTTAGTATATTTCCACATGTCCGGCTTAGTTCTTTCTGTTATGGTCTAGTCCAAGTGAAACTACATTTATTGTGTGATGCATGTAGTGATGAGTAACACTTGTCATTCATAACAATATGTAGATGGTGATTATGACGAGATTACCAAGGACAATGTTAGAGAAAACTATACATACCGGGTAGTTTTCTTTTATTACTTGAATAACGTATGCTTTGGTTACCTTCAACTCACACTTCATTAATCAATCTCTATTTTCAGTTATTGTAGTATTATTCAGACTATAAATTGGTAATACTGAGTTTAAAAGAAAAATTTAATATCACATTTTATATCAAACAAAAATTGCTTACCCCGGTAATAATATTTGGAATACAATCTTCTCTATCAAAGGGATACAACTTCTCAGTGGCTCCTCCTGATTTACTTCAAGTTTCTAACACTGGCTAAGTCATATATATACCTAGATGGCTGGTAGAACTAATTCAGTTTGATAGTCATAAGTTGGTAGATTTGTTAAAGGAAACCAATAAAATTATACATATGTATACTAGCTTGTCCTAATTTTTAACTTGGATCTTAAAGCTAAATAACAAAGAAATCTGGCTCATTGAACCATACTATTTCTTCTCTACTGTCAATATATCTTACTTGGTTCGTAGTTGTAACCTTCTGGGGGAGATGCTGTTGTTGGTTCTTCATGTCGAGGATGAATGTTAGCAGTATGACCGAGTATCCTCAGAAAATCAGACAACATTCAACATGCTCAATAATGAACGGAAATATGAATGGGTTATACTTAATTTCAAGAGTGGGCATTACTTTATTATACTTATATATATATATATTATACATGTATATCTAAAAGATTAGCCAGGTATGACATACATATAGAGAACTATGAGCATAGTTTTCTTTCATTACAGACATAAAGGGAAGCAACCCATTCTTCTCGTTGAGACACTAGAACCGTATTTGAAGCAGAGTATGGGTGCAGTAGAAACAAATAGGATCGGTCAGTAACGCTTGCTGATGCACATGTGAAAATAGCCCTCCACTTGAATTCCCAAATCAAACATGGCCTACTGTAGGTACTATTTCACAAAGCTCTCGTATCTACTACAAAATGATTGTGTTCTCATAGCATGGGAATCATGGACTTATGACAGCACTATGGTCTTGTGGTGGATAGCAGAGCTTCATCAATGATACTGTGTCTGATGTAGCATAATACTATAACTGATATAGTGGCAGATTAAAAACACAACAAAGCAAAATCTTGATTCCCCAAAATGTATTGGTCAATTGCATGTTGAATATTCTAGAATCATATATACAATTCCTTCATGATTTTTGTAAATAAATAAAATATGCTAAAGAAAGCACTGTTGTCTTCATTTGTATAGTTTCATCTACCTTGTAGTCAATTTCTCGGGAAACTTCATTGCTGGAAAATGATGACCCATCAAATGTCATGAATGAACAATTGCTATTACCGTAATGTGGTCATGAATGGATGAGATCTTCATAGTATCTCATGGTGTAGATATACCATGCACTTCTTGATATCATACCATCCGACCTATAGTCGCTGTATGGTTATCAACATAGGAAACTTGGTGGATGGAAATTCACCTAATGAATCGCATGCTTCCTGATAGTGTACTTTCCTGTAAAGTACTAATATGTTGATTAAATGAACCGCATGCTTCCTGGATATGTTGTCATCATGACAATATGGGAAGACTGGCAGATGGACATTCTGACAATGGAACTACGTGACAAGTAGAGGTCACAGTTTGTATCGTCACAGTTCCACCCACATCCTGCGGCCCAACAGCCACAGTGCATGCCTGAGTTACACTGTGCTTCATGAGGCGGGGAGACTGTCCTGACAAGCCATAGTACACATTGTAGTAGAGGACATCACCAGCAGTGTCCTGCCACTGTATCTTGTACATTGTCTGGCCGCGTGGAACATTCGCATGCTTCAAATTATCTCCCCCTTGGGGGAGATCTGAGGATGACTTATCTCCCTTGATGGAAAGTTTGGAAGCTGTGATGTTGCATACACCAGAAGACAGCGATGGTCTGCTGGAGAGAATCTGAAAAATATAAAAACTTGATTTAATAAAAATAAGTAACAAAATGAAGAGAAAGACATTACATTTAGATGCATGAAACAAATATGATTATGGAATACCTTAATACATTCCTGATTGAAGTGATCATTGCACTTTGCTTTCTATATTTTTAACTATTATATTATCAATTCCAGTTTTCCACATTCAGGTAAGAATCTCCTATTTGCAAGACTGGTTTGAGGTGATAGCTCATCATGCATGGGTGAAATATTCCCGCTGCAATGTATAGCATGAATTCATTCTTTCATCGAGACGTAACCGAGACACGTACTTGTATTTGTCCTAGTTTCACACCCGTGTCCCTGTCACGTGTTATCAAACCGTGTCCAAGACCAATAGAAACTGACTCCAATGTCCATCCAGACACCTGACTCTCTTCCACACAGAAACTCCTGGTCAAAGTCAGACAGCAGTTAGTAAACACTCATTTACATCAAGCTTACGTCAATCTTGTCCTTCATTCACTGCCCATGACAAGGTCCTTCAACCACTGCCCATTATTAGAACCCTTTCAATAAAACATACTAATGTCATGTGAACAAACCATAGCGTGAATATCTGACAGAATCTACTTTGGTTTACGGGAAGAAGACTAAAAACCATGGCTTGTCCACTTTAAGAACAGTAATCCATTTCTCACAATTTCAAAATCTCAAAAGTCATACTAATACAATGTATTATAAACACACATCAACTCACAATGTTTTCCATTGAGATTCATCTCCAGCAACCTTGACATTATCAGTCTGAGGATTGATCCAGATTTCTTCATGTGTGACCTTGACGTCTGCTCCCTCTGCCTCTTCATGGCTGCTCTCTTCCTGTGTGTTTCCCCCACTGCTCAGGTACACGTGATGAAGCTGTTGAGATCTGGATAGGACCAACTTGAGAATGGGGTCCCCATCCCCAGATTTAGCAGATTTCACTGTGAAAGTCACATACAATGCTGTGGAAACCATCACTTTCATCTGAAATAACCTGAAATATCATTTGATAAGTTTATTAACTTTTCTATTTGATTACTTAATTACTGAAAAAAGCATGAACACTATTACATCTGCTTGGACTACTTCTCAATTGTATATATTCACGTTGTTTACCATCATAACTTGCAAAATCCATTACCATAGGGTTGGAATGGAACATCTACCATACAGCGGTGGAAAGGTTTTTGGAAGTACAAACATTTATGTCAAGTGAATGTACTTTGCAGCTGTAGCTAAGAACTAGTCCAAAACAACCATATATATCTGTGATATTAGCTAACATTACTCTGAATTACACACTTGCACCAAACTGTTTCCTTTCCTTCAGGCTTGTTTCCTGTGAGAACCAGACAGCCTCCTCCCAGGTACCCATCATCATCGGTGAACTCAACTTTGACCTCTGAACTATGACCTGCAGCCCTGTACATTGGCTGCTGCTGCTGGATGCTCATATTGTACCATGGACGTTTCTGTACAACCTGATGTTGAAACAAATTCATTATTCGATGCAATTTTGCATAAATAGAAACGAGTTCACAAGCAAAGAAACTACTTAAGAGTCTCAGACACAGTAACCCGTCACGTATGGGTGAAAGATTCCTGCTGTGACGTAAAACAATAATTCACTCACTCACAGACACATGTTCAAAAGAAATATAGTTAAAGAATCAAGACCTACAAGGATATTGCCAATAGTTTACAAACATATTCACATATTTCCTGATACAAGTACATGTAAATACAAAATTCTAGATATCTAGTTTACACTCTGATAGTTGAAGATCACTATCCAGTCATTTCTTGTAATTTAATATTGCCTCAAAGGATGAATAGAATCATTACATATAATCTACTTTTCTGTACTACTGTGGATTGGTGTCCTTACCTCCCCCTGACAGAAGTATTTGTGTCCATAGCCACGGCAGAAGGATGTGGATAACAAGGGGCTGGTCGTGGATAACGAGGGGCTGGTCGTGGATAACGAGGGGCTGGTCGTGAATAACGAGGGGCTGGTCGTCGACAACAAGGGGCTGGTCGTGGACGAGGGGCTGGTCGTGGACAACAAGGGGCTGGTCCTGAGTGCCGAGGGGCAGTAGTCATGCAGCAGGCTCCAGAACCTGCACACAACAGCGGAAGTGCTCACTAATATATAACTAAACAAATTATATTAACTTCTGTTTTTTACATTTTAAGTTGTACTGTTATGTCCAATCTTTATGCGACAATCAGCTAATAGCATTTCTAGAAATAGTTGGCTCACCTGTCTTCGTTTGTGTTGAAGTTCTCCTCTCCATGAGCTTCATACACCCATCCTGGAGCGAAGATGGCGGCCGATAACTTGGCTTTCTGGACTTCCTTCATTGCCTAGAACACAGTCCTCAACAGTACAGTTGTCAACAGAACTTTTTCATTTGCTATTTAGTGACCTTTCCATACTCCACTTAAACTAAATGGCACCAATCAATTTAATTATTAAAAATATGAAGCACCAAGCATTATATTGTAGCATATATTAATACATGTACATGTACACGTAATAATAATAATAATAATAAATAATAATAACAATAAAGATAATGACACTTATAACACACTAAACTCTACACAGTTAAAATACAGTCGCCATTTTTGTACATTGGAAATCTGTTGATTATTTTTCATGAATCTACAGTTTACTGTTGATTATCATCCAGAAATGTACCATTTTGAAATACATCATTTGAGATTGTGGGAACTTGTAACATTTCAAACTGCAGCACATCATCACGCACACATTGAAAAATATCTTGACTACAGTTAGGACCGACCTCGAGCCTTCTAGCTACGAGACCTACGCTCTACCACCTGAGCTATCCAGGCTACAAAGACCTAAACCAAAATTCATCAAGTCTTTTGAAACAGTCACATTTATCCAGCAACAGTACGTGCTGCACGACTTGTTCATGCAGGGTACATGGAACAGGTATACTCACAAAGCGTATGTGAAATGTGTGCTGTATTTAAAGTCAGATAATATCCTCGTAACGGCCAATTCGTGAAAAGCAATGCCCTCGCTGGGCTCGGACTTTCTTTTTCACAACTCATCTGTTCCTAGGATGTCATCCTATACATAATGTATTCCCAAAGCACATACAACGGAGAAAGAGCTAAGATATATTGGTGTAAAAGGAAGTTTTGAGTTGCGTGTAAAGATAGGAAGTGAAGGTGCAAGTCTGGATTCCAGTAGGAAGCAGCACAGAATATATCAATAATAGACAGTTCTAACCTCACACGTGTTGTAGCCCCCACCTCCTGTACAGCCCCGCCCAAACACGTCCACGCCAACAAACACGTCCATCTCGCGGCCATCACGGGAAGCTTGGTCGTAACTGTCTTGAAGGTTTGTCTCATTCCAGCAGTAGTTTAGAAATATACCATCACATACATCAAAAAACAGCCTGAAATCAAAAACATTATTCTATTAAAGACTAAAGACAAGTTAATTGCCAGAGAATTGTAAATGGAAAATAATGGGCTACCAGTATATTTAAATGCTTGATCATACTGTACCTGTTTTCTTCATTCAGTTGATTTTGCCACTTCAATGTTCCAGTTTTTGTGACACTGTCATACCAAATGACCTTTGATACTTCATTTAGTGCATGACATCTCAAAGTGAGAAAAGCAACAAATTCCTTCAAGTTGTTCACCATATTCTCCTGTAGAATAAATATAAAGTCACAATAATTAGCAAATATTTGCAGTCCTACAAGTAGCACATCAGACAAAAATTAAATTACAAGGTACATGATTTTGTTTACATTTCTCACTTACAACTTACACCTATGTGTAGCATAAATAACAAAATGTTATAACATAGTACCATTATCACAGCTAGTACCTCAGCACTTTACAGAAGTTTAAAACTGTAGTGAAATAAAATTAGATCTTAAACTAAAAATCAAGAAAATCACCATGATTACCTCGATAACATTCTCAATATTAACAAGCCAGCCATCAAACTGATAATACTTCATAATGTCAGCCATTTTGTTGGCCAGACCACGGTAGTCTCGCTGTGTCTGGAGAAACTGAGCACAGGCAGCCTTCCCGTCATCCCACTCTGTGATGAACGTTCCTGTAACATTACAGTGACTACTTGTGTCAACATTTATGGCAGTGCATAATAAAAACATACAAGGATGGAACAGAAATTTGTAGAGGCTTGAAGATAAACAGCTGACCTACCCATGACCTTGACCCCATGTCTGTGGGCAGCATTGATCCAGCCAGGAGGAGGGATGGTAACTAGATGGTGACTGAAGTACACAAACAAGTCCACATAGTGCCAGTGGGAGAAGCGATAGCCTATGTCTGTGCTGCCCTCTACAAACCTAAACACAACAGACAACTGAACAACCCAAACACAACAGACATGTAAACGACCTAAACACAACTGACACCTAAACACACTATAAACAATCAGCATCATTGCTCCTACAGTCGTAATATTTATCTGCAGATGGAACATATAATATCTTTGTAAAAATTCACATAATATGATAATAAACAACTATATTAATGGTAGAAGTATGTAATTGTGCTATACCTATAATTGATGCTTAATAATAAAATGTATACCGTAATTACTCTAATAATTCAAATTCTCTAATAATTCTAACACCTGAATTAATTGTCCAAAAGAAAAAAAAATCAACCAATTTCAATCCATCTTAATAGACCTATGTATTTACCATTTCAATTACAACCATATTTTATACTTTATTTAATTTGGTTGCCCATAATTATACAAACACAGATCGTTTATATTTTTCATCTTTTTCTAATAATTCGAACAGCTACAAATTGAATTATTTTTTCCTGTTGGAATTATTAGAGTAATTATTATTACAGTACATACTATTTTTTATTATATAATGAATGTTGTTGTGGATATTGTTTGATAAAAAAAAGAAAATTTTAAATTATTAACAGTGGTTAATGGTTAATATACCTGCATCAAATTAATTGCCATACTCACCTGTCCTCTAAATATCCACCTTTCATATCATGGCACACAAGTACTTGTCTCCCATGGTCCGAGCCTCTGACTGTCGTTGACAATGGAATGGTGCCCACCATCAACTCATCCACAGAGGCATGTTTCCATGACAACACATCATCCACTGTCTTCAGTGGATGGATTTCTAGTGCCATTACAACTCTGTACTTAATTCAAGTTGTTGATGTATATTGTGTGCCATTTGCGCAAGACCTGCAAGAACAACAGTATTTTTTTCTTCTCGTTTCATGTTATTATTATACAGAATTCATGAATTACCATGAACTCTGCAGACAATTCATCTTTGCATTCCATGACTCATTCCTTTGTTCAACTGCTAACACACATCTAGAGGGAAACCTGTGCAAACAGCAAACCAATGAAATATTTTTTTCGGATGAATTTGCTGTATAAATCTATCCAATGAAATTGATGTTATCATTGTTCTATTTATAGCCCCAAAACTGTTTGCGCAAGTTGCTCTCTAGATGTGTGCCAGGGGATACACAATGGAAGGAGTCCTGAATGTCCTGAAGTACCCCTAGGGTAGCTCGAGATTCCTCAACCATAAGATACTTTTTATGAGGAACTTTAACAATTCATAACATACAATAACGTGTCTATTACGGATTTCCATGATGTGGTGTTATATGTCACGTGTCACATTGACCCCTGACATCACGGATTTATGCGTATCTAGGTACAGCCGTGAGATTTGGTCATGTGATGATAGCAAACTGGTGCCATGAAAAAGGGTGCTAGCAGCTGTGTGACAATTTTTATTGTGAGTGAAGCTAACATCCCAAACAGAAGTGTGACCTCACAGTATAAATGATGAATTAGAAGGGAATTGTGTACGGTGAAAAACTTACACAAAAGCATACAGTGCATGGAGTTTAAATTATTTTCTGCTGTTCGAATTATTAGAGTAATTACGGTAGATAGCAAAATAGTAAACGGGACATGTTTTAGCTACTGTACAGAACTGTTGACACTGTCGTAGAGAATCTTATCTAGTAGTATGCCAAGTGTATTGCACTGTGGTGTAGAGCTTACATTCAGCGTAAACACTGTCGTTAGAGTATTTCTTATTCTTGTTACTATGTTAGTGTCATACCCGTGGTACAGTGCGTAAGGTAGTTTCGGATCACGGATATGCCGGATCATGGTCAAACTTACCCATTCACAATAATGCAGACGAATTACCCAACGTTATTTCTAGACTCTGTGTTACATATTGAGTCTAGAAATAACAGGAAACACTTTGTCTGCGTTATTATGGATGAGTAAGTGAGTAAGTAAGAGTAAGACTGTGATCCGGAATACCCGTGATCTAGAACTACCTCACGCACTGTACATAACTTACTCGTATCGTAAGTGACAATGTTACATTTATACTATTCTCGAAACGTTATTAAGATTGTACGACAATCTTAAGGTTACATATAGATCTAGCACATTTCGATAATAGATGAACAGTGATGTCCTACCCACGGACGAGCTGACAGCACACATGAGTTAGAGTTATTTCCCTTAGTTCCTATAACTTTCATTCATCCAGATTACCAAATGGTTAATCGAAAGCATTATCAAGATTTACACGGTAGAGTCTACAAAGCCTTCAAAGCCGTGAAAGGTGACAAAGAAAGTACACCGATAGAATTATGTAATCGATCATTTATGATCATTTATAAGTAGGCTACCTAATATATGATTTGAAAACTACGACAAGTATTTCGCTACAATAATAAAAAAATTTTTTATAGTAATTGCGTGCGTATTTCGTAACACAATTTATGTCAGGATTATTAAATCACTCAGTTGCAAACGCGCTGGCATTAAAAAAAAAAGTCTTACACAACAAAAGGAGAATATTCCGTTGAAATGGAACAAGCTGGAACCCCATTTTCAGTCATACTACGATGCTTGCTTGTAAAGAAATCCCAACAATTTGCGGAGATTAAGGCAGAATTGTGCCATCTTATTATCTGAGCGGTCATTCGAAGGTTACAACCCAATAGGGAAAACCGCCACCTAAGAACGTTAACGTTACATTTATGCAATGAGTTCCTAATAGTGACATAAATTTGCAGTATATGCCCCTGATCGTCGTATTATAAGTCGTCGCACGGTGCCACATAGTTCGAGATTCCTCTATCCCTCCCTGCTGACCATAAGATACTTTTTATATTGTTATGTCTCAGTGGAGGCCTATCTAAAAGGTATATTATGGTCAACAGGCAGGTGGTTGAGGAATCTCGAGCTAGGTGCCACATACATAGCCTTCGTGCTGCGGGAATTATCGTCGGTTGAGATTGTGTAGGGCATTACGTATAAGAATATAAATTCAAACAAACGTTATTCTAAGTTTATTGAGTGTGTATCTGCAACATATCCCACTTAACATCTATTGTGTTACATTTATTATCAATATTATGCAACGGTTTAATTTCTTTTGGTCTTGAGGAAATGTACTCGTACTTTTATATTTATATTTATAATTATACTACATGTAGTATGTAATGCACTGTACGTACTTTTAGTATACATGTATAGGAATAGAACTCTAGCGAACTATATCCCCGCCCCGGTCTTGTCCTAATTGTCTACGTCTTTGAACTTTCCTGTGATCTATCAACCTAGATGTCTAGTTAAATATTCATATGGTATTATATTAAACATCTCTACACTATATGTCATGAATACAACCTATTAATTGTCCCTGACGACATTTACTTTTAAAACAAAATCTATAATTCATGTTTCAAAATCTATATGTATATTATGAACTGCATGGTCATTGATACTTCAGTAACCAACGATTTACTTCCACGTGTCCCTTTTCATAACAGTGTATGTAGCTATCTGTTATATAGTATAATTTATATTCACATATATAGCAATATTTTCCAAGATAGCACAATGGTTTCCATCAAATTAGCAAATTGCAAAATGTGTGTGTTTGGTTGTGTGTGTGTGTGTGTGTGTGTGTGCGTGCGTGCGTGCGTGTGTGTGTGTGTGTGTGTGTGTGTGTGTGTGTGTGT
>JAUTBQ010149234.1:0-14313 GCA_032361185.1 Lepetodrilus ovalis | reverse complement strand
GATTATTGCAGTTGAACCTGTTTGAAAGGCAAGATCTATGGATATTGTTTGATCCACCATTAATAAAACACAAAGTGGGAATCCAACAAAAAATGCTCTTTGATTTCAGTTAACTATAACCGGACACCAGTGATATAAAGCCCAACTTCTACAAACTACGAGGCTTTTATTAAAACTAAATCAATGAAAAGTAAATCTAAAACTCTTGTACAAAACACTAAGTGGATATATATATCTAAAATATCAACACAACTATTAAATTTAGTTGCAACGATTTTAGTCATTAGGCAATTAGATGTAGAAATTTTCGGAATATATAATCTTCTATTAAATTCTTTTGTTATATTTCATGTTTTTGCATTATCTGCAATCAAAAATGTTTTCAATAGATACATACCAGAACTGATAGAAAACAGGGAATTTGTAAAATTTAAAATAATGATCCTATATGGATTATTATTTTCAAGTTTTATTTGTATTGTTTTTATTATTTTGTTGTATGTGTTTCAGTCTACATTCGCGGAAGTTTTTAATATTTACAATTTCAGTAAATATCTCGTTGTGTATATAATTTTTATTTTTTCTAATTTTTATAAAATAATTATAGATACCATATTAAAAACTTTACTCCTTCATAAACGAGTTGCATTTATTAGTATTTTCAATATTCTTGTTCGAACAATATTGTACATAATTCTTCTACAAAAACTTGATATAAATATGTTGCTTTACATTGAAGTTTTGCTGGCAGTTATTTTTATAGCACAGGGCACTAAAGTTTATGCACAATATGTGAGATCGTTACCGGATACTTACTCAACTATAGGTTCTCCGGTTACGTTTAAAAGAGTCAGAAAATATGGGTTCCTCTCTTTTGCCAATGAGCTGGGTGTTGGCATTATAGGTGTGAAATCAGATTATTTTATTATTGCCGCTTTCTCCAATCCCCATATGGTTGGTATTTTTGCTTTTGCCCATAG
The DNA here is from genome assembly GCA_032361185.1 of Lepetodrilus ovalis. NCBI lineage: Eukaryota > Metazoa > Mollusca > Gastropoda > Lepetellida > Lepetodrilidae > Lepetodrilus > Lepetodrilus ovalis. The sequence goes on along the minus strand of JAUTBQ010149234.1, from coordinate 13,333 downwards.
AATATATGGCATGGTTTATCGCTTACTACCTTTTAAAGATTTCCAAACAGTCCTAAGGCCATTATTTTTCCAAAAATATACCAATAAATATAAAATCAACGACTTTAGAGTCATGTATGCATTTATTACGAAGGCGCTATTACCATTTTACATGTTTCCTGGAGTATTTTTTTTATTTTTTGGGAAGAATATTATTAATATTGTTTTTGACCCTAAATATAAAGAGTCTTACTTAATTATATTGGTTATTCTATGTTCTAACATGATAATAGCATTTTTCTTTTCTCTATCGCTAACTGCTTATTTAAAAGAGCGGATGGATATTTTGTTGTATAGCAAAATAATAGTTATATTTAGTGTTGTTGGAGCCATATTGGGGATGAAACTGTTTGGTGTGCTTGGGGTTGTGCTAGCTTCTTTAATTGGTAATTTATTGAAAAATTTATGTGTCCTTTTCCTGATGAGAGAATATCCTGAAATAAAATATAACTTTAACGATTACTCAAAGTTTTTAGTTTTACTGATATTGTTGTCGCCTTTTGCAATTTTTATTAATTTAGAATTGTCTGCAATTTCATTAACCATGTACTCTCTTTTCTTCGTTGTTTATTCATTTCTTGCATTCGTCATTTTTCATCCATTTCATTCTAAGGATATTGAGTTGATTAAAAAACTGACGAACTCAACGAAAACACTGAAAGTGATTTCTAGTTTTTTCGAAAAGTTTTATACCTATGTTCCCAGATTTTAATGTTAGTAATATACTAAACAAATTGCCCTAATACATTGAATAAATAGTAAAATGGAAACAGTAAAAGATAATCTCTCCATTGATGATATTTTCAAAATAATCAATTCTTCTAAATTAAAATATTTTCACTTTAAGAGCAATTCTAATTTACATAAATCCTTTTCTGGAAAGTCTGATTTCGATTTAATTGTTAACAAAACTGATTCGCATAAATTTGAAAAATTGTTGCTACATATTGGATTTAAAAGAAGAGTCTCAACATTTGACAAGTTTTATTTTGGAGTAGAGGATTTTTTATATTATGACTCCGAAGCAGAAAAGATGCACCATTTTCATATTCATTACGAAATCATCTTTGGTGAAGTCTATTCAGAGAATTATTCATTCTCTAACTTTGACTATTGGTTCAAAAACACATTTATTCATCCTGAGTATCCAATTAGAACTCTCATTCCTGAGTTAGAAATAATTCTGCTTACTTTACGAATCTTATTACGAAGTAGATATGTACCTCTACTGAAAAATTCAATAAGAAATAAAATTAGCAATAATTGCATTTTAAAGAAAGATATAGCCAAGTACCAATACTTATTAGATCGACGTGACGAGACAAAATTTAAGAAAATCTTAACTATTTCGTTCGATAATATAAAAACTAATATTCTCGAATTTAATAACCTTTTTACAAATGATAACATTAACCTATTTCATTTTGTTAGAATTAGAAAAAGTATCATAAAGGACTTGAGAATATACCAAAGAGTGGATTCCACGACAGCAAAAAAATTAAAATCTATACGAAGAATGTCCAAAAAAACGTCAGTATCATCTCTTCCTAATAATGGAAAGATCATATCTCTTATTGGGCCTGACGGAGCAGGAAAAACAACGTTATCAAGTGATATTAGTATATGGTTACGTTACAAATTAAGTTCAGAAAATATTTTTTTAGGTCAAGTTAAACAATCTAAAATAAATTGGACACTAAGGAAAATATCCTATTGTTTTAAAAAAATACATTTGCTACAAATATCCTCATTCTTTAAAGATTATACACATATTATTAATGCTAAGTATCGAAAAATAGCGATAGATTCTTGTAGAGTATTATCGGGAACCGGGTTTTATATTATTACTGACAGGTATCCATTTAAAGAATTTTGGAATATGAAAATACCAATGGACGGTCCCAAATTACATAAAAATTCCCTTTTTTATAATCACGAAAGAAATATTTATAAATCATTCCCAGACTATCCGAACCTTATTATCATACTGAAAGTACCTCTCGACGTATGTATTGCCAGGAAGCCTGATGAACATAATACAACAAAGAGAATTAGTAATATTCAAAAGAAAATTGAAGCAATTGAGGGCCTATCTGAGATCTCAAATATACATATTGTTGACGGTACTCAAAAATATGATGCTGTACGAAAGCAGGTAAGAGCAATCATTTGGGATAATATTTAGCATTTACCATCTTCAAAATATGCGAAATGATTAAACACATTGAATTTCTTGGGCCACCGGGAGTTGGTAAATCAACGTTATTTTTTCAAATATGCTGCCGACGAAAACGGAGACAACATTGGTTAACAACAACTGAAGCAATACGGAAATGTACAATATTAAGAAACAACCGTGGCCTTATTAAAAAAAGTTTTGATTATTTAGTTTACGCAGGGTTGCATACTCCTGTTGTTTCTAAATATATTGATCGTTGTTTTACAAATTTCAACAAAAAAGCTCTTCTCAGGACGTTTATCGATTATCATCCTGATTTTTTTCATTATGCAATTTCATCAATTTGTCACAGTTGCTCGTCTGATTATCGTCGTGTTACTGCATTGCATCAATTCTTGTCGGTTATTGAGGATCATACTTTGGTAAATACTATTAAGACCCCTTTTACCGTAATCAGTGACGAGTCAATTGCCCAAAGAGTATATACACTAATTTCTCAAAAGCAAAATTACACAGAAAGTGAAACTGTTCAAAAATATTTCAACATGATGCCTAAACCAATTGCATTAATTTATGTGGATGCTGAAACGGAAGTCATCCTCAAGCGCATAAGAACACGACACGAAGAAACCGGAAGATTGAACTTTATGCATCAAAATTTATCATCCAACACATTAAAAACGCAATGTGATGAATATCGTTCTTATGCACGTATGGGTGCAAAATTATTAAGAGATCGAAATGTACCGGTATTAGAAATTTTAGGCTCTAATAATTTCGAGGCTAATGTTAAAAATATTATTGATTTCATAACCTACACTGACATTACAAATGAAAGTTAGTATTATTATTATAAATTACAACTATGCAAGGTTTTTGAAAGATTCGATTAACCACAGCTTGCAACAGTCTTATAAAAACTTGGAAATTATAGTGGTAGATGATGGCTCAACAGACAACTCACGTTCTGTAATTGCGAAATATGGAGACTTGCTAATCACTGTTTTTCAACAAAACAACGGAATGATGGCAGCTGCGAATGCAGGCTTTGAAAAGGCTACTGGTGATATTATAATATTTTTGGATGCAGATGATTATCTCTATAAAAATGCTGTAAGCAAAATAGTAGCAATTTGGCGAGAGGGTGTATCAAAAATTCATTTCAGACTCCAAAAAATTGACTCAAACGGCCAAAAGATTGGAGTATTTCCGCCCTCAACAATGAAACTGAGCAGAGGCGAAGTATGGTTGGAAATTTTAAAATATGGCTCGTATGTGACACCTCCAATGTCAGGTAATGCTTTTTCAAGAAATATTTTACAAAAGATCTTCCCTGTTACTGATTCAATAATTGCAGACAGTCACTCTTATTTTGATAAAATTCCAACTGATTCTTATTTGAAATTTAGAGTACCGTTTTGGGGACCTATTTTAGCGATAAATGAGCCATTAGGGATCTACCGCATACATGGAGATAATGGCGGAGCAGGAACAAGCCCATATTTTAATCAAGGGAAAAGGATGCGCCATCTAAAGTTGGCAAAAATGAATGCTGTTTTTATTGCGAAGCAACTTCAGAAACGTGAAATGACTTGGAATGAAGATAACTTATTCCGTAAAAACAAATTAATGGTTCTGCGGGTTTTATCATTCCGTTTTGACAAGAACCATATTTGGAACGAAGACACCCTTTCTTCTTTGTTGAAAAAATTTGCCACACTTTTCAACGCACCATCAAAAGATGGTTTTCTTAGAAAAACGTACAATCTGTTAATACTAATGTTGTTACTATTTATATCGAGAAAACAGGCAGAACTGTTACTTAAATTCATCCACCCAAAAGCATTTGTCTCGAAAATAACACATCGCTAGGTTATGCACATATGAACTATCTGTTTTTTGGATTAATTATGGCGATATGCCTTTTCTCTATCAAAAACTACCCTGGTGTAGTTTTGGCATATCTGCTTTTGTTTCAGAAGCTGAATAAAGTAGTATTTGATCAAGTGGGGCTCAGCTCTTTAAGATATGTAACATCTATTGGATTCTTTTTGTTGATTTTTTTACTACACAATAAAAGAAAAATCGTAAAAAAAAATCTTCGTAACCTAATCAAAAATAGAATTGCTTTAGGATATTATCTCCTTATTAGTTATATGCTATTTTATACTATCTTCTTAGGTTCTTCCTACGAAGTTGGTTTTATAAAATCCTTTTTCTTACCTGGAGTGTTGCTGTTTGTAGCCAGTGGGATGTTATTTTTTAATGAAGAGATGTATCGTGAATTTTTTTATGGCATTATTATCTTTTCTATCAGCACTTTTATATTTCTGAATATCTTTAATGAATTTTCTGTTTTACGTGTTGTAGAGCGTACAGAAATCGGTAGCATAATGAGTTTTGGAGTAATAACACAAGGGCGCATGGCAGGTATGTTGGCTATTTTTGCTTTGATGATTATGCAATTTGAAAAAGGAAACTTACTAAAATTTGGTATCGCACTGCTAATATTATCTCTTTATTGGTTAGCAAGCACTGGTACAAGAGGCGCACTAGTATCGTTAATCGTTACTTTTCTTTTTTTCTTGCTATGTGCAACAGAAGGCAAGATATCTAAAAAAACTTATCTCACGATAGGGATTATAGTTGTTCCAATTTTACTTTATTTAGGTATTTTTGATAGTCCATTATTCAACAGAACTTCTACATTCATGAACCCTAGTAATATCCAATCAATGCAGAGATACTATAGATGGATACTATTTTTCGATTTACTCCCAGATAACATTCTCTTTGGTTTAGGTCCAGGGGGGTGGGGTAAATATGTGATGATTGGTGGAAACTATCGATTTCCTCACAACTCTATTATAGAATTCGTCCTAGACTATGGTCTTATTGGTATCGTTTCTTTTTCATTAATTTTTATTAACTGCATCAAGCTTTCTGTTACAGTGTTGAGAGACCCTATGAAAAGTATTTATTTCAAAACTCTTACATTATCTTGGGTATTTTACGCTACAAATACCATGTTTAGTGGCGGCTTTATAAGGGGAAATATAAACTTTTTTACCCTTACTGGAATAATCGTTGGTTTGTCGGTTTTTTTATCAAATCAAAATTTACCACAGAATTAACATCCGACAAGTTATAAAATCAAATGCCTCTTAAGCAAACTCAGCCGGAAAACTTTCAAAATCCTTCATATTTGTGGGAGTGGAAACTTCTTATAAAACAACTTTTGCCAGGTTGAAATTCAGTAGAGTCGTGGACTACACAGTTTCATGCTGAATATTGTACAGAAGCATATAAAATTAATTATTTACCATACCATAAACTCCACATTTGCAGAGGCAAAATGAAGACTATCAAACTACAAACACGGAGTACCACATTATGAACGACGCTGCAAAAAAAGTTATTCTCATTGGAGGAAGTTCGTATAGTGGTTCCACCATGCTAGACATGATGATGGCAAATAGCCCAGACGGATTTTCTGTAGGTGAGGTCCATGCTCTTTTTCATCCATATCGGCCACATCATTTCACCCCGACCTGTGGGTGTGGGGATAAAAATTGTAACCTCTGGGGAAAAATAAAAAAAGCAAGGGAAGCGAACCTATACAAAACTATTTTTACTTTATTGCCATCAGTTACATTTATTGTTGATTCCAGCAAAAGTCCATGGTGGATTAAAAACCAAACAGCTCGATTAAAACATCACGGTGTGGAAGTACATAATTTATTAATTTATAAAGACCCTGCAGCATTTGCACACTCAATGATAAAGCGAAAGAGACAGCATTGGAGAAATGCATGGAAAAATTATCACCGACTTTATCTTAGCCTCATTCCACATTATACCCCTATTGCTTACAGCAAACTTTCCCAACAACCGGCAATTGAACTTAAGAGACTGTGCAAAATATGTGGTATTGATTTTCACAAAAGAATGGAAAACTTTTGGGAAAAAGACCACCATACACTCTTTGGAAATAATTCTGCAAAAATACATACTTATAAAGGAAAAGAAAATGCCTTCCAGCAATGTAAAAAAGAACTTGAAAAACAAGGGTGTGAGGTACAACAACATAAATCTGTTTATTATGACAATAGCTTCCTCGAAGCATTACCCTCTGCCATCAAAAGAGAAATTGAGGTTGATGATCAACTGCCTATGATCATAGAAGCTATCAATGAACAGCAAAATGTAAAAAATCTGTCAAATATACATTATTCTTCTATTAAGGTTTTTCAACAGTACGCAAAGAAAGAAATCAAAAGATTAGTTGGATTGTCCATTGGGCGCTACTGGCGCATTTATTAGTACTTCTATATTAAATGCTTTTAAAAGCAAAAAACAAAATGATCTCATTTATAATTATTGGTCGTAACGAAGGATGGAAACTATCGAAATGTCTTAAAAGTGTGTTCGCAACAATTTCTTTATGCAACTTATTGAATTGTGAAGTTGTATATGTCGATTCAGATTCAAGTGACGATAGTATCGAAAGGGCTCTAAAATTTAAAACCGTTAGAACATTCCATATCACAGGGGAATATAATGCTGCAATTGCACGAAATATTGGAGCAGCAGAGTCGACAGGGGATGTGCTCTATTTTGTTGATGGGGATATGGAACTATTGCCTGAGTTCATTCCATTAGTTTTTAATGAAAGAAATGAATTGAAATTCGCCTTTGTTTCAGGAGATTTCGAGAACATTTACTATAACAAAGATAAGAGTATTATACGCAAAGAGAAATTTTATTCCCTCGAGAAAGATGAATTTCAAACAACTACAACCGGTGGCTTATTTATCATTAAGAAGAAATATTGGGACAAAGTTAGTGGTATGAGGACAAAGTACAGGCGTAGCCAAGACTTAGACTTAGGTATAAGGCTATCTAGAATTGGAATTAAACTTTTCCGAAAAAAGGAAATAATGGCTAAGCACCACACAATTTCCTACAAAGATTCAAACAGAATGTGGCGTTTACTGTTAAGTGGTTCAGATTTTTTTCGTGTTGTTCTATTGAGAGACCATCTGCTTTACCCCAATATGATTAGAAATTATATGAGAAGAAATTACACAAGCCTATTGTTTTTAATATCTTTTATTTCAGTTATATATGTGCAAAATATATTCGTATTGCTTCCATATTTTTGTCTAGTTCTACTTAGAGGCGGAATTTCCATGAAGGATAACTTTATTAACATTCCTAATCGTTGTATTTACCTCATCTCCCGTGATATTTCGCTGTGGTTCGCATTAATTCTTTTTTGGCCCAAGGAGAAAATGGAAATACAGTATCATAAAGTACAAATTCATAAAAATTTATCTGATTATGTATAAAGCTCAGCTATTTTTTAGGACGGTGCTCACTCTGTGAGCACCCAGTCCTGCTACAATACCTCTAAACCATTAACGGAGGAGGTAGATATGGCTAAAAACATGGTTCAATTCCAACAAGGTTTCAGTTTGCAGGAACTAATTTCTCAATATGGCTCCGAAGAGCAATGTCATCAAGAACTTTTCCAATGGCGATGGCCAGATGGATTGAAATGTCCAAAGTGTGGCCACGATCACTACTGTTCTCTGAAATCAAGAAAACTCTTGCAGTGCAACAGATGCCGTCCTCAGATATCTGTCACAGTCGGAACCATATTTGATGCAACTAAACTACCACTGACCACTTGGTTTCTTGCAATCTATCTCATTACCCAATCAAAAGTCAGTGTTTCTGCTTTGAGTATGAAAAGAACTCTCGGGGTTTCCTACAACACATCCCTCTTAACGAAACACAAAATACAACAGGTCATGAAAGAACGTGATGACAGCAAACCCATAGCATCTCCTGTTATCCAGCTTGACGATGCATACTGGGGAGGCAAAAAGCGTGATGGCCGTAGAGGACGAGATGCTACAGGCAAACTCCCTTTTGTTGCTGCTGTATCCACTGATAATCAAGGCCATCCAATTGAAATGCGTTTTAGTCAAGTGAGAGCCTTTTCCAAGGATGCCATTATAGAATGGGCAACTAAACACCTTTGCATAGATGATGAAGTCGTCTCCGATGGTCTTAATTGCTTTAATGGCCTAGATGAAGCAGGTTTCGACCATAGGGTAACAATCACTGGAGGTGGCCCCGAGAGTGTTAAAATTGCAGAATTTATATGGGTCAACACGATTATTGGAAATGTGAAAAGATCTCTGCATGGTACTTTTCATGCTATCAGCAAAAAACATTTTTCTCGCTACCTCGCAGAGTTTTGTTATCGTTTTAACCGCAGATTTGATCTACGCCAGTTGCTACCAAGGTTTTCTTATATTGCCCTCAGAACTCCGCCCATCCCACAGCGGCTTCTGAAAGTAGCTGAGCTTTATGCGTAATCAGAAAAATTTATGAGAAACTTTACAGGACTATGGATTGGTAAAACAGGCGATGCTAATGCCTGGTACCACATATACCCTTTTGCCGTAGCACAGAATACTAACATATTACATGTAGTCAGATATAAAAAAGCTCTAAAATCTATCCCAAACGTGAAGTATCATCTTTTCAATAGTAGTTCAACAATAGCGGACAGATTAAAATTGTTTTCCAAAGGGTGGGCAGTACTAATAAATAATGACATTGATTATATCGTAAGTTTTAACCCTGTCCCTTGGGGAAGCATTGCCTGGTTATTAGCAAAGATATTTAGGAAACCATTAATTCTTGGATACATTGGTACAGACTTCCATCACTACCTTAAGCATTCAAGATTAAAGAAAATTCTTTTTTTCATTACAAATCATACGAACATTATAACTGTCCCAGGAACGAGTATGCAGGAATGGATGCGGGCAAACGGTATTAATTCGGATAAGGTTTACTTATTTCCCCATTGTGTTTCTGATAGCTGGTTGACTGAAGAAATAACAAATACAAGCTATGCCTATGATTTAATAACGGTCTGTGCTCTTAACAAAGGAAAAAGAGTCCATGATATCATTAATACCGTTAAAATTCTGCACGATAGAAACTACCCACTTAATGTTTGCATTGTTGGAAACGGGCCTGAAAAATCAAACCTGGAAAATTACGCCAGAGAAAATGGAGTCGCTAAGTTTATTCATTTTACTGGCTATCAAAAGGATGTAAGACACTACCTCTTACAATCAAAAATATACGTGCAAGCCTCTGAAAATGAGGGCTTGTCTTTGGGTTTGATTGAAGCTATGGCATTAGGACTTATTCCAGTGGCTACAAAAGCAGGCTCTGAAGAAGATATCATAGAAAATGGAGTTAACGGATACTTAACTTCCATTGGAAAACCCAAAGAAATTGCAAACGCCATTATCTCATTGCTAGATAAGAATAATTATGATCGTGTAAAAGCAAATGTTTTAAATTACAGGCACCATTTCTCAATGGACAATGCCGTTGCTCAATGCCAGATACTTATAGAGAAAGCAACTGCCCGTTAACGACAGATCCCACACTGGAGAAATATTTAAAGATGAAAAATGCGTTATTAAAACTGGATAAATACTGTAGTGAAAATGATTATAAAGGATACAGCCTTTATGATTCGCATAATTCATTTATCCCTTTTGCAAAATTTGGGCATACGATATCGTTTTTATCAAACCAGGTGATTAAAAGATCGCCCATTAATATCAGAAGCTTTATTGGTGTCAAAAAGGACTATAACCCCAAAGGCGTAGGGCTTTTCCTTATGGTTTATACCATGCAAAAACAACTTGGTAATCCACTAGACATAGACAATCTTGATGAAAGAATTCTTCGCTTCTATAACTGGCTTAAAGACAATTACAGTGAGGGATATTCTGGACATTGCTGGGGATACAACTATTCCTGGCCCAAGAGTGATGGGATAGTCGTACCTCCTTACACTCCCAGTTCCGTTGTTACCGGTTTTAATATCAGAGCAATCTTAAATTATTATGAACTAACAAAAGACAAAAGTTGCCTTGAAATAATAAAAGGTGCTGAACAGTTTATCTTAAATGACTTACCAAAGACAGAAAATGAAAAGGGAGTCTGCTTTGCTTACACTCCGGTTAAAAGGGATATGACCATCAATGCTAATCTCTTGGCAGCTGAGATTCTTGCATATTGTGATTACGTTCTTGAAAAGAATGACAATCTCGAAACAATTCAAAAAATCCTCGATTTTACCATGGCCCATCGCAACAATGATGGCTCCTGGTATTACAGCCATCATACCGAAACAGGACGCCCCAAAGTACAAATTGATTTTCACCAAGGTTATATTCTAGAGTCACTCAGGAGAATCTGTTTATATTCGGCAATCGATATCGATGATTATGAAAAAATTATAGCAAATGGACTCGAATTCTATAAAGACAATCAGTTTGATAAGAATGGTGTTGCCTACTGGAGGTTTCCAAAAAGGTGGCCTGTAGATATTCATAATCAAAGTCAGGGGATCATCACTTTTTCACTCTTTAAAGAATATCAATCTGACTATTATCCTTTTGCTCAAAAAATAGCCGATTGGACAATCAAAAACATGCAGGACAATAAAGGCAACTTCTATTATCAGAAATGGCCCTTTTTGACAAATAAGGTTCAATATATGCGTTGGAATCAGGCTTGGATGATGCTGGCTCTGACCACGTTATTAACGGCTGAAAAAGAATGAAAATTCTGATTGATATAGGACATCCTGCCCATGTTCATTATTTCAGAAATTTTATAAAAATAATGAAACAAAAAGGCCATTATTTTCTTATCTCGGCCAGAGACAAAGAGGTTGCGCATAGTTTGTTGGATAACTATGCGATTGACTATATAGATAGGGGACAAGGAAAGAAAGGGTTGCTTGGAAAACTTTTTTACATGATTAAGGCAGATTATTTTCTTTTAAAATTAGCTATAAAATTTAAGCCCGATATCTTCATGAGTTTTTCGTCTCCTTATGCTGCCCAAGCATCTTTTTTACTCCGAAAACCACATATTGCCTTTACAGATACAGAACATGCCACCTTGGGTAACCTAGCTTTTATTCCTTTCTCAAAAGTTGTATGCACTCCGGCATGTTTTAAAAATGATTTAGGAAAGAAACAAATCCGTTTCCGGAGTTATATGGAACTATGTTATCTTTTCCCGGATTACTTCACTCCAGATTCTACCGTCCTAGATTTGCTTGAAGTTAAAAAAGGTGACAAATTTACAATTCTTCGATTTGTCTCATGGGGGGCTACCCATGATATCGGACACGATGGTATTTCAAATGATAATAAGATAAAAGCTTTTGAAGAATTTTCAGAATTCGGAAAAGTTGTTATTTCATCAGAAGGTATACTCCCAGAATCTTTGGAACAGTATCGTATAAGAATTCCCACTCATAAAATGCATGATGTTTTAGCATTTGCATCTTTGCTGTACGGTGAGAGTGCAACAATGGCATCAGAATGTGCCATGCTGGGCACACCTGCCATTTTCCTTGATAATAATGGCAGAGGATACACTGATGAGCAGGAGAGAGATTATGGCTTGGTCTATAATTTCAAAGAATCTTTGGCCGACCAAGAACGATCTATCCAAAGGGGGGTAGAAATTCTCTCAAAAGAACACCTTAAACAGGAATGGGAAAATCGTAAAACGAAAATGCTATCGAATAAGATTGATGTTACAGCATTTATGATCTGGCTTGTCGAGAATTATCCAGAAAGTGTCCAGACAATGAATGAAAATCCCTGTTTTCAGGAGAGGTTCCTACAGGAATAAATGTGATTTGTGGACTCGAGAGTACTATCGAAATAAGAAATGAATCAGAAATCAGTTATTATAATAAGCGTTGTTTTGTTTTCCATTGTTGCACTATCTGCAAAGTTATTTCCCGAATCGGGAAAGCTTGTATGGATAGGTGATTTTGAGCATGGTTCCTTACCATTAACAAAAGAAAATCGCTCCTCTCCCTGGTATCAACAGGGAAACTTAGCAAATGTGGTGAAAAGCCCGGTTCGGAATGGCTCTTATTCTGTATGCTTTTTCGTGGATAGACTGCATAGTGAAAATTCCTATCGTTCCATGATCATTCCCAAAAAGGTGCCGTTAAAGTGGGCAGTAGAGCAGGATATAGGAAAAGAATGGTGGTATGGTTTCAGTATTTATTTTCCAGCCTCTTGGGCCAAAGATACCGTTTGGGATCTGGTAGCTCAGATGCATGGACGGCGAGATAGGAAACTTGGTGAGAAGGCAAGAAATCCTTTTCTGGGATTTTATACCACTGGGGATAATATTAGAATTCATAGCAGGTGGGATTCAAAACAAAATACATTTGAAAGTGGAAAGAGAGTATATGGCGGTAGTAAGAATTTGTGGACTGGCCCAATTGCAAAAGAACAATGGACAGATTGGGTCATGCATGCAAAGTGGTCATATAAAGAAGACGGATTCATAGAAATATGGATGAATGGCGAAAAGATAGTAGATAGTCATGGGCCCAATTGTTTCAATGATGAAAGAGGTGGTTATTTTGATATCGGGATTTATAAAGGCTGGAAAGATCGATCCAAACCAACTGGCTTAGTGTCCAGTCGCCTCTTATATTTTGATGAAATTCGCATTGCTGATGGAAATGCTGGTTATTGGGATGTCGCGCCTAGTGGTGGTATACAGTAATTGTTGTTATCATGCATTTTGTACTAAAAGCATATTCATAAACAGGGGTACTGGAATTATCGTCACTACTTATTACATACAGTATTCGATTTCCAAGTTATTCAGTTGTTTTCAAAGGCCCACCATAACCTGATTTTTTTTAACGTGATAACAACTTTATATGCCTTAGACAGTACATAAAACGTAAACGGGACATAAACCCCATCTTTTTCTTTCCCTGAAAAGATGTCATCCTCCGCAGAACATTAACTTTGTTCAAGGAGTAACAGGTGGCAGAGAAGACATTAAGAGAATTGCGTTTGGATAAACGACGTTTCTGGAAAGTACACATTCGAGCCTGGGAAAGAAGTGGCTTTACGCAGATTGAATACTGTCACCGTAATAATCTGAGGAGTAATCAGTTTACGTACTGGAAAACAAAATTTAATCGGGAACACTCCGCTCCTGTCAACTTTGTTC
>JAUTBQ010149213.1:0-14318 GCA_032361185.1 Lepetodrilus ovalis | reverse complement strand
GAGAGAGAGAGAGAGAGAGAGAGAGAGAGAGAGAGAGAGAGAGAGAGAGAGAGAGAGAGAGAGAGAGAGAGTGAGAGCTATTCATCTATAAATAATGTTATCCCAAATCTTCTTACCTTTACAACAAGAACATAGCTACATGTACTTGAATTTTGCAACTGATAATGTTGTTCCATTTGTCAGTAAGGGACGGGTCCTACATTGGGTAGTTTTGTTTTTGCAATGGTCTTTATGTCTAAGAAGACTGTTAAATACACTGTACCCAACTAGACAAGTCAATCAAGTCTATAGAGGGTAAAGAATTTCAACAGATTCTTTCATATAAATATGTGTATATTACAAATCAATGTAAGTTATATATGTATATAAATGATTGACTTTCACCCTCCGAGACTATGGATGGTCTACATCTGATGCAAGTCATTGAACTAGCTGCCTACAGGTGTGGGTTCTTGGGTGAATTATTATTATCTTGTCCAACCGTCCAGTTTCTGCTAAAATATATTTGTTGCTACCTTTCTGAAAAGGGGCCAATATTAATTTTAATATGGTGGAAAGAGTAGGCAGACCAAGGTCTGTGCAAGATGGTGACGGAAAAGGACACCACAATGAGATAAGGGAGATGCAGTTTCTGTTAATAAAAAACTACACTTTTAAAATAACTACCAATAATTAATGAACAAGGTTTGAATTTGAAAAAGAACACATCAGGAGTAAATTATTATTTTTACATCACAGTGGAATTCTTTCACTATTATGTGCTGATGGTTATTTAATTATAATATGACAGATGGGTAAAAAGGGAGAAAATGAGGAAGCATCCTATTAACCCTCATTGAAGAAATCTGATAGCATGCCATAGCAGCTTAGCTTTACCATGCAACTAAGACCTGCTACTAGGTATATACATTAGTACATTAGTAGAAGCAGTGGATACCAATAGCAGTAGCAGGCATGGAAAGTCAATTGTTATTTCAGCAAAAAACAAGCCAGGAGTATTGGGGCTTATCTGGAGACCATCCGAGGCAAATACATTGACTCCTGGAAAAATATATTAGAAGATTTATGTGGATCCATGGAAAATTACCATGCAGGATACAGAATGCAAATTCAGAAGATACTCAAGCAGCAAGACTTGCACACTAACGATATACAAACTTAGGTAGGTATCCAGACCAACAGTAATCGTACAATCAACATCTAGACTAATAGTATCCGGACTACCAGTATCCAAGCTACCAGTATCTGGACTACCAGTAATCAGATTTCCAGTATCTGGACTACCATTATCCCATCTACCAGTATCTGGACTAGCAGTAATTTGCTTACCAGTATCCATACTATCAGTATCCGGACTAGCAGTAATCAGATTACCAGTATCCAGACTACCATTATCTGGACTACCATTATCATGTCCATCAGTATCTTGACTAGCAGTACTTGGACTACCAGTATCCAGACTACCAGTATCTGGACTAGCAGTAATCAGATTTCCAGTATCTGGACTAGCAGTAATTGGATTACCAGTATCCAGATTACCAGTATTTAGACAAGTATGACCTGAACTAACAGTAATCAGATTACCAGTATTCAGACAAGTATGATCTGGACTAGCAGTAATCAGATTACCAGTATTCAGACAAGTATGATCTGGACTAAAAGGAGTGCAACAGTTGAATGCCCAATACAGGACCCCTCTGCACGACACTCTTGTAGGTTACAACTATTGCAACGTCAACGCTTTCTATTGTGGCGGGAGCCCAGTTACAACTATTGTAGCGCTACAAGAGTGTCGTGCAACGGGTCCCTGGATTGAACATAGCAGAACATGGTCAGAACATAACACAAGACAAAGCAAGCAATGTTATGCTTGTTTTATTTTCAGCTTACACATTAACAAAATCACGTTCTCTACAATAACATAAACAACATGAAGGTTACACAGAACTGTGCAACATTATCATGTCAAGACATTTCTTTTGCTCAGATTCAAAACCCATCCATCTAAGCGTGTAGTGACATACAGACTACAGATTGCTCCCATTATTCTGTCTTGGCCTTAAACTATTAAGATAAAACCGTACAAGATATAACAAGTCATGCACCTCTCTCACTATCAAAAATTCCAAGTCGAATCAAATTGTTTTGTTTCTACAGATCTGTTTTAAATATATATATAAAAAAAAAATAATAATGGTATCTTCAATATAGAAAATTTTCTTGTCCAATATTCTCTTCCAAAGATTTGCATTAAGGGATCGGCTCACAATATAAGATTATACTATGACAACAGTGTTGTACAAGTATCTTACTTCCACTGGTAGTATCCTTTCTTCTAACCTATGTAACACATACTCATATACAGTGATATAGAAGAGGTTTTCTAACAGATTTCGTCAACCAGTTGCACGATCCTATCTAGAATAATTCATACCTGGGAATAACTATGTTCAGGACTTTTCTCTTAGAACACAGTCGTATATTCATGATGTAAAGATATACATATATGATGCGAGACAGGTAGACACGGTGATCGATGAATCGGGACAGCTGTGACAATTCTAAGAATTCAAATATTAAATTTAATTCAAATTTACAGATATTTTTAATTACATGTACTATTTCCTTTAGATACAGTATAAATGCTTGAGAATTCTACAATAATTGGATGACATGCATTAAGATACTGCAATCCGTAGTTGCATACACTTAAATAAGTTTGCATTTATTTATCACTATCCATATTTTCTGTTGTTTTTGACAAATGTCATTATGTATATAAGGAATGGATTTTGAGTCACTAGCATTCATTGTTCCAGGAAGCTAATGGGTCACAATGCATGCTAATGACTCAATATTCATTCTTAAAATAGATGTACTTTAGTAGCCAACTGGCCAGAGTTCTTCGTTCCACGATTGGCCGAGATTAATATTAACATGGAAGTTAATAAATTTGTACTTAAGGTGTGAAAAAATTGATAGTTAAGGTGTAAATTGATTTATGCAACATACGTGGAAAGAAATGCAATTCAATTTTCGAAGTATATAACTAATTTGACACTCCACATGAAGGGGTTGTCAATTTCAACATTTGATTGGCATGTTTGTATAACCCTCAATTGCCTTCTACAGTATCCGTCTGCATTGACATATTGATTGTATATGCCGCATTCATATATATATATCCAAGTCATTCTATTGATAATCGGGACTGTAGACATTAGACTTAACATATTAAAGGCATACTATCACAGATGGTTGACCTAGGTAATGGTAAAACTACTGAGACTACTTACGGTACATTTGATTAGTCCACCTAAAAGTTGTTATTTACTGATGCACTTATTCCTCAACACTCGATAGTTATTTAACTTATTATGTTGTCTGTGATGCATCAACTGATCTGTGAAGGAATTCTTAGAAATCGTGGTAGTACCACTTTGACTTCCAAGAAAACTCTCATGACATCATCAGTTACTTTGGTTGCATAATCATTACAATAATCCTAACTATTAACTCTCTCCCTGCTGCAGGCAACTGGAGATGCCCTAATAGAGAACTGTGCTTGTGCCTAATTCAGCAGGGAGAGGGTTAAACACCTACAATCACAATCATTGACCTACAGAGTAGTATAGGACTTTCCGAAAAGTCTAGTTGCGCCCGAGTTACTTCCCTTGAATTACCTCTTCCTTTCTGAAGTCTAGCACTTCCACTAAGTACTTGAAGTTGACCGTTAGTCTTGTTATTAGTTGTATGCAAAATTGTGGAAATAGCATACACCAGCAAACTTGTTATGCGAAAATCTACCAATTTTCAGTACCATTAACTATACAAAGCATATCATAGCTTACCGTAATATGTCAACGTAAACCATTTTGTGATATATTAGTGATATTAATAGAACCACAACAACTTACGATGTTACGATAACATGAGCTCAACTGGCGATCTTGCTTGTTCACATATTACCAAGTATTCGTTAAGAGGAGAATACACAGATTTAATGTTGGATAATGTCTTGTTTTTATCCAACAATAATTAGGCAGTACTGATATGCACTTTTTCAAAAAATCATATTTAAAATCTGTAGTTTTAACACTGTTTGTATCCATGTTGCCGAGATTTACTAGGTTCTGGCAAGGGAGATAATTCTATCGAAAATGTTCAGGGGAGGTAACAACACTTTTCGGAAAGACCAATAGAGTAGTTTTACCTGAAAATATATACATTTGTTTTGACTACACATGTACTTTATGAAACCAGTAAATTATTCCACTTGTCTCACTATCTTTATTGGTACCAGGTCGTCAAAGATGATTTGATACTATGTTCAATGATTAAAGTTACAAGATAAGTAATGCTTCGTAACTAGAATTCATATAAAATATCAAGTGTTGGGGAATAAGTGTATTAGTAAATAACAACTTTTTGGTGGACAAATCAAACGCAAGTAGTTTCAGATAGAAATCGCTTGACCATTATCTAGGTCAACCATCTGTGATAGTATGCCTTTAGTCTCTGGTAGATGGTGCTCTACAAGAGCTGACTGCATGTATGTGGGTAATGAAGCAGTTTACAACCGGACAGACATGTCATGCAACACTCGAAATAAATAGGTAATGGTTCCTGTGACCGTAGCTTCAAATAGGAACGACTTGTGGCACATAAAATGTCTGCCATGAGGTAAATCAAACACAATTTCGTCTTTACAACAGTAACCTTCAGGTACACCCTGGTTAATACGAAACTATGTTCCTCTCAAAATTTTCAATTATTTAACGGATGCAAATTGCATTTTTCTGTTACTACCGTAGTATTATACAAATGTACGAGAACATCACCTATGTTATTACCTTTCACTTGTATCATAAGAGGCTTTGCCGAGTATAATACAAAACTCTAATGAAAGATAATATACAGGTGATGTCATCCTCATACACGAATGTAATAAAAGCTTTATCACATAAATCTAAGTTATCCCCGGTATGGGTTCTAGCTGTGGATCATTGTGCCTTGGAATACCACTTTTGTAGGAAATTTAGGTATTCATCAATTAAGAATAAATGCTTGCAAAATTACTAAGCATAGAAAAACTGCTCTGTTCATAAAAACGTTGACATAACTAAGATCTAATTTATAATGTCAGGGTTTGATGTCACTGCTTCAATTATTTTCTGTTCGTTTAAAGAATTCCATACAATATCAAGGTAACATTTAGTAACACCCCCTTAAAAATAAATAGTTCTACTGTTATTGCACTGCTGTCGTTGAATTCTTGTTATCCTACCCTCAGGGCAAGTTTATGTGTTAACTGTGTCTACTAAGCTAACCATGTATTTTGCAATGGCGTTGGCATTTGAGAACGACCCTTGTCTTGGCTCAGTGTTGTAACCTTAACCAGAAAACTTCACTCAGAACTCTACGAAGTAAGTCATGTAGAAGTGCATAAACTTGGAAATTTATGATGAGGTGAAATAACAGTAATTACCCGAGATTTCTGGTTCCATAATGAAAGACTAATAAGTATAAACAAAAGAAATAAAAAATTAAATTCATACCTTACTCCATACTACCATGACTACTGTACTATTAATTTCTGGGACATGAAAATACACTTTGAGCAAATAATTAATTAGTAAATTTGGTCCAGGTACAAGTTCAAAAAGTCACGTATAATGATAATGACGAGAATGATAAGGGAAGTTGTCACTGACAATAATTACTCTATATATACATAGTAATGTGAATATGTCGTATATAAGTACACATTAACAAATTGTTTTCCTTCAGAGGTAATATACTATATAAAAAGCAGGGATAATAATGATCACATCGACATTTTCAGCTAAAAATAGCAGGTCAGGAAGATGTGCACACACCTGGGCCTGCCAATAGAGCGTTGTTTCTTAGTGCTTAAAAAAATCGCTAATTTTTCAAAAAGTTCTCATCCTTGAATATTGTAAATATTAAATGGTATTCAACAATTTGCTACACATTATTGTAAATATTAAATGGTATTCAACAATACACGTATAATCCAACACGTTCGACACAACAGTAATGTCAGACATGGCTTTCATCCGACGGCCACCGAGATGTACAAAGACTGAAGATCGCTTGTTCATGCAGACACATATACAAGTCACAAACCTGGAAGAAATATGCAGACTCACTATTGCTATATCCTGCCTAATATTCAACATTTAGATCTGAATGATAGAAATGGCAGAATTATTTCCAAAATATTTCGACAGTTGTTGTGAGTTGATTATTTATGGCACATTAGCATACAACTATCACAGACTTTGGTTATTCTAATTAGATCTGTGTTCTTCTCCATGAACTCATGGTCAGTACGGCTTGGTGAAGCAGGTCTCCCAGGAACAAGAGCGAAGTAAATGTATGACTCGGGCCAAGAATGATTGATGGTTATGTTGTCGGATATCTCGTATACAACATCTTTGATCAGAGATAGAAATGTACTACAGTTGACACAGTTACAAACAGAGACATCAATTCATTTAGAACAATGAGCTGAAGAGTTACCTCCATAAAGAGACATGAGAGTTATTCCCCTTTGATCAACATGTGGATACCTTGCTCAGTAGTTTGATAAATATCCTGATCAACAAGAAATCTCTCGTGCAAGTGACTTAATATATAAAATAAATGTGCTGAAAGTGGGTCACAAGTAATCTACAAATTGCACACTCCGAAGACGGTAACATTTGGTTGAACGGTTTGACTTTGGAAACATAAGCACTTGCATATGTTGGTGAAATCGTTCAGAAAACATTCACCAGGAAAACAATCCAATGAAGATTTGATTCTCAAGTTCAGCATTCTCCAGTATTACACAATGCAGCATGATCCATGTCTACGCCAGTTAGTAGTTCCAGCCTAGCTAGTAGCGTCAGTGGATGCCTAGAGCTAGTTCGTTGGACATTATTCAACAACTCACAAACAGCTGGACTGTCTTCATCACACAACATTCGCACGGCTACGGGATGCAGAGAATATATTATGATTATGCTAGCTGTACAGATACTCCTGTGGGCTGGCATTCCTACATGCAGTCTATTCAGGTTAGAGAGATAGCACTTTACACATGCTCCCGACGTGAAGGCACTCCCCCACGTCTCTGCTGTCTCGGGACGTTCATGCAGTTCGCCTCACGCTCCTATCACAAAATGCACAACCAGGACCAATGCATGCCATGTCCCCAAAAGTTTCAGTTCCAAGAGAATATCGGGACAACTAATGAAATATGGCTTTACTGGAAGAGAGTCACAAGCTGCTTGGCTGCCTTTGCAATGTCGTAGGCAAACTGAATGATGAGCTGCGTCTTGAGAGTGGGGTCAAGGTCAGATGGGACGTCGGTCGGCAGGTCCTGACACTCGTCCTTCAGGCGGATGGCGCTCGTGGTCAGCAGCTGTAGTGCCGCGTGGACCGTGTCCGCCTCGATGTGCTGGAAGGACAATAGAGAGGACACTGAGTCGAGAAGACATCGAGGACATGGTAAAGACAGAGACATGAGAACATTGAGTCAGTGGATATTGAGGACACAGTCAAGAGGACACTGAGTCGAGAGGACATTGAGGACAGAGACATGAGCAGATTGAGTCAGTGGATATTGAGGACACAGAGTCAAGAGGACATAGAGTTTGAAGACATTGAGTTAGTGGACATTGAGGACAGCCAGAGGATATTGAGGACATAGAGGACATTGACACACATAAATCACCAATATTTCATATTCATCAAGATATGAATGAACATTAACGGTAATCAAAATTATGTAAAATACAAATATTGTATAACTTGCCTTTGGAAATAATGCAGCCATTTCGGCTACGGCTGTATAGATGTTCTCAGAACAAGGCGCGTAACTGAAACATAGTGGGTGGAGAGTAGCATCATATAGCACATGGCATGATAGACTGGGCCATCCCCTCAATTTATTAATAACATCATAAACAAAATGCATCACATAAAAATGTCACTAAATAACATTATTAGGAAGTATTCCAGATATAACAAAAGCTCTGGCCCAGGGATTACGAGAGTACGATTTTGTGTTCAATCTCAAATTTAATATGGGGATTTCTGAACCAACTTTGAGTTGAGCATTAATCTCGTACTCAAAAACGTTTCATAACCTCAGAGTCTGGTGTGAGCGAGTTTTTATGGAGCTTAACGTTGCTAGGAGAATCTCGGGGCCTTGGTTATGTAGCGTCATGAAGAGTATTGGAAAAGAATAATACGAGCAATTGGTGAGTGAGTGAATATGGAGTTTAACGTCGCTGCAGGAATCTTTCACCCATTTGCGACGATCGAGCAATTGGTAAATTACCATTCCAAATTTCCACCCTGAGCCGTCTGTAACAATTCCTGGATCTTCTTCGTGATCTTCTCGGTCTTCTTGACCACTTCCTCCTGAGAGGGCAGACCGGAGAGATCCTCCTCGGACATCGACACACACGCCGTGGCCGTCACTCTGGGCGTGGCTCCCTTCACAGTACAGGTGGACCCCGACAGACCGGCACCGTCGGGGAGGGAGCAACCACTGTACAGGAAGAAGACATTGGTCTCTACATGGTAATTCAAACAGATTAATGCAAGCACTTGCTAGGGCCCTAGACTAAAGTATACCAGATGTACAGGAGCAGGATGTGTTATCACTGTAACAAGCCCTGCAGGCAAGTAACTCATAATATTAGCCTGGATCCCTGACACTCCCTAGGGAGTTGAGAAATAAAACTGAGTGTACACCGATCCATTGACTGGTGGTAATAAAGTAGTGCATCTAGCTGTAGGTTGTGGCAGATCTAATGCATTAGGATTTCCGTACTGACTGAAATAAGAATATAAACCAAATTAAAATCATAAATTACAAGCATAAAACACTGGGTAAGTGTACCTGGCACCATGTTCCTCATTGGGGTGGCTCGGTGCAGGAGTGTCGTAGTCGGGGTCAGGGACGACATCAGCAACGACATTTGCATTTGTTACATCATCATCAGCCGCATCTCTAGGTAATGACAATCCTATGTCAGATGCCTGTAACAAAAATACTAAATGTAAATTTCATTGTAATTTTTTTTTTTATATATAACGTTATAATTAATATTAATAAATAATTATGGCAAATCACGAGGGCATGTTCACGTTACGAAAAAATAAAATGGCTTCTACTACTAGAGATTGTATGCAGATCATAATATTTTTAATTGTCTTTTGTAATGGGGTTTAGAGTCGCTTTCTAGAATATTTCACTTAAATCACAACTGCAACATGTGATATGTATGGAAGAAGGCATAACACTCTATTAGCAGTGCATTAGCTATCGGCAAAGAGAGCGCTAAGGTCTCTTAGTGGATAAGAGAGCTTCATGAAAGATACCCTGATGTATAAATCCATTACAAGACATCCACACAGAACACCACCCACAGTACACCACCCACAGTACACCACCCACAGAGCACCACCCACAGAGCACCACCCACAGAACACCACCCACAGAACACCACAGAACACCACCCACAGAGCACCACCCACGGAACACCACCCACAGAACACCACACATGAAACACCACACACAGAACACACACAGAACACACACAGACCACCACACACAGAACACACACAGACCACCACACACAGACCACCACACACAGACCACCACACACAGAACACACACGGAACACCACACACAGAACACCACACACAGAACACCACACACAGAACACCACACAAAACACACACAGACCACCACACACAGAACACCACACACATGCTCCCCACATGGCACAGTAGTGTTAACACTACTAGCAGTACCTCCTCTCCCACAACATGGATGTTGGTCTCAGAAAGACACGTCTGAAGTTGGTCGTCTTTGGATTGCGTCTGGAACAAACAATACAGATGAATAATATTGAGAGATACAAAGCCAGTTCCAAAGAAATCGATATAAAAAAAGATCTCATACATGGCATTATTAAAAGACATAACATCACAGATATTTATGGTTGTTTTTAACTAGTTCTTAGCTACAAAGTACATTCACTTGACATGCATAAAATCTTGTACTCCCAAAAATCTTTCCACTGTTGTATGGTAGACAAAATTCTACTGGAACACCACGATAGTTTGAATCAAGTATATTAACCAGCGGTCTTTTTGCTTAATTATATAATGCAAAGGCAGATCTGAAAGTGGTACGACTACTTTTTCTAAGAATCGTATAATATACTGTAATAGGTCTTCTTAGAATTATTTCACAGATCAGTTGATGCATCAAAGACAAGATAAGCAATGCTCCGTAACCTTAATTCATACAAGATTTGAAAATTGTGATAACCAGCGATCGAAATTAGCACTAGTCTGCTGGCCCAGGCCATTTCTCCCAATGGTTTTGTTATTTGTATCACTATTCGGACTAGTAAGTTTTGAAGTTAATTTCGATCCCTGGATAACTATTGAGTGTTGGGGAATGAGTGTTTGTCTATTTGTGATAGTATGCCTATAATGCAGAGTTTCACAACTAGAAATTATTGCCCTGTCACTTTCCGAAAGAACTTAAATCTGCTGTTATTGGTATATTTGAGTGACAGAGAATTCTCGTACCTTCCTCAAGGAGGATCGAGACTGATTGCGTGGCTCAAACATGGACTGAGGTCGTGTGTCCTTCACCAGTCTGAGCTGAATCTTCTCCTCAAGGTCGTCATCAACGTCAGGCTTGGCAGAGTTGCTTCCCTTGCTCGTGTCCAAACCGTTCTGCATGATCTGATTGGCCTCAGCTCTCCGCTGTATGTTCAAACTCTTCAAAGCGTAGTTCTCTTTCATTAAATTTTCAATCTGAAAACAAATAGTGCAATTAATAAGCAGTAATATTTGAGATATCACATAGGGGTTATTAAGCATCACGCTAATTCAGTGAAGCCAGTCCTCAAAAATCAAGTCACATTAATGGCAGCATTTAATGTTTCTAGAAAAGTTGAGTTTTAAGTGTACACTTGAAAACCATTGGTTCTTGTAAATAGATATATCTGACATTACTTAGCAATAGTGGCATTTCATTTGGAAAATCAGATGTTTTGAGTGCGCTGCTTAAATTACTTCCAGCGGTTAGATCATTTTATTTGACAACCTACCCAGCAAATTTCTAGCCGAAGTATGCTGTTTGTGTCGGTATCAGGTTATTTATCAATATATTTAATAAGTAGACATGCAAGAAAATAAAACAAGCATGAAAAACCATGCCAAAACATTATGAATAAAATTTAAGTGAAGACCTAGGATATCAGCCATTGATTATGGAGTATAACGTTGCTGCAGGAATCTTTCACCCATTTGCGATAATTATCAACAAGACATACGTTGCTCTGTAAAAGGTTGCACTTTCTCTCAAGGTCGTGCTTGGCTGTGGCCAGTTTCTGGACTTTGGTTTCGGACATCTCCAACGCTCGCTTGACCTCGAGGTATTCATCAGCCGTGACTGGCGCTTCAACCTGCTCTGTGGTACTCTGTGAACACAATCATCATCATCATCATCATCATTACCATCATCATCATCATCGTTTGTTTCGAGAAATCGAGGCCTAGACCAGAGATTACCAACCTTTTCGGAGTACAATTTCACTATTTTTTTTCACAAATCCACATATAAAATCTGAGCTTGAGCATAAAATCGTACTCAATTATTTTTGCAATCGCAAGACCTAGTCCTGAGATTTGTTTAGTACAATTTCATGCTCAAGCTGCAATTTAACATGGAGATTAGTGAACAAGACTTTTAATAACTGAATACAAAATTGTGCATTAGCAGTCCAACAAACGTACAGATAATTTGTTATATTTTTTTTATTAAGTTTGTAAAAAAGAAAATAATGTTGACTGGTTTTGACAAGTCAGATGTAGATCTACTGGGTCCGCTCTACAAGTCCCTGTGCACCTCAACACTGACAGGAATCACCATAGATTCAACGTCATGAATAGGAGATACAGTACCGTAATAGAGTATGAATGGTAATAGT
The DNA here is from genome assembly GCA_032361185.1 of Lepetodrilus ovalis. Taxonomy (NCBI): domain Eukaryota; kingdom Metazoa; phylum Mollusca; class Gastropoda; order Lepetellida; family Lepetodrilidae; genus Lepetodrilus; species Lepetodrilus ovalis. Next base: position 2,283 of record JAUTBQ010149213.1, on the reverse strand, counting down.
TATTATTATTGATGCTTCTCTAAAACATATTGGCAAGCAACCATGCCAATGACACATAATTAGTCTCAATCAATATGGTCATGCAAATTAGATAAATACCATGCAGGATTACAGTTAATAAGGCCGATATTTAAAAAAAAGTGTTGTTTACAGGGTCATTTTCAAGGTGCGATATTCCGGATTGAAGACATAAAGAGGTTTTGAGGATTCTTGTTCTTGACATTATCTATGGTAGACATATACCAATAACACATATATTTGTAACTTGATAATAGATCTATTCTGAAAGATAATAAATAAATAAAATAAAGAATTAACAGCTGGAAATTCATACCACCTTCATTTCGATAGCTAAAATCTTAATATCCGTTAATATTTCTACATGCATTACTACAGCAAACATGTACTGTAATGATTTCTTGACAGGCTCATGCATTCAAATGATCAAGTCACTGCACGGAATTGGGAATATTTGATGTGAAAATCGGAAACAAGGCAAGTTTTCCCACATAAAAGACTTCATACTGCATTAAGGCAGCTGGCTTACTTCCATTTTGTCAACTGCTAAAAATAAATAAAGGAGACCGGTCCCTTCTGTAGTGAAGGTGCATTGCATCTAAAAAATTTAGTCATGTTTTGCAAATTAATAAAAACATTGCAATAAAACGTCATCAGATGTCAGGTACATGCCATGTCAACCACGTGTCAACTGAATGTCACAGTTAGTTAGATTGTTGTTGAATGTACGTCCATATATCTTGGGAGTGAAACTTTCGTATCTAATTTTAATTAGATTGTCTAGCAGGTGTCCACTAATTTGTCAACATGCACATGCACTAATTAGCAACGAGATAGATTTTCTCAATCATGGTTGCACCTGTCAGAATTGGATAACTTTTGATGATGAAATAATTTCGACACCAACATGTTACCAGTGACTGCCAAGAAAATAATACAGTATTATGCCAGAATACAGTATTATAATAAACTCAATGCTGGTAGAAGCTACCTGTAGAACACTGTACCAACATCATCTAGTGAATACAAATTGGTACCACGATTACATTAAAAAAACATTTTTGGTATTGGGGTTTAGAGTTGCTTTCTAGAATCTTTCATCTGTCACTACTATCATGACTTGTCACATCCATAGCGTTGAATGTCGCAGTAAACCTTTGAGCACTGGCTGGCACTGACAGACCAAGGATGATATCTGTATTGGCACTCTACAGACAGTGCAGCCTATCAATATTGTGTCAGAAAGGTAACTTCCACGAACATTGATGCCACGCACCCTGGGGTGGGATTTGAACTCAGAACAAGTCAACTGAAATACCAATATAAGTAGCAGGGTGTGATATAAGATATTCCTACTGGTATTGGCCAGTGGGGTTATCCCTTTGGTTCAATCGGTAGAGCTTTGGACTCAAATGGTGCTCAATGTGTATTCGAAATGGTTCCTGGTTGTTCTTTTCCTAGGATTGTCTGATAGATCATTCCTAGCTCTTGCGTGACTTGGAAGCCAAGTCATCATATGAAGGAGAGAATGTAGCAGGGTGTGATATAAGATGTTCCTACTAGTCTTGGCCAGTGGGGTTATCCCTTTGGTTCAATCGGTAGAGCTTTGGACTCAGGTTCACATGGTGCTCAATGTGTATTCGAATTGTTCCTGGTTGTTCTTTTCTTAGGATTGTCTGATAGATCATTTCTAGCTCTTATGTGACTTGAAAGTGAATGAATTAGTGACTGGAAGCCAAGTAATCATATGAAGGAGAGAATGTAGCAGGGTGTGATATAAGATGTTCCTACTAGTCTTGGCCAGAGGGTTTACCGCTATGGCTCGATAACAATTTTGAATCACAATCCAGAAACTCGGGTTCGAATGCCAGAATCGACAGATCATGTGACAGATATTTGAAACCACACACTATACTCCTGCATATTAGCATGCAAGTGATACATGTTCAACTTAGAAGTCTTACTGAATCAACTTCACCCATTGTGTTTCATTGTTTGCTGCCATATCCCACTTGATCAAGGTCTCATTCAAGCCTACCAAGAAATAGCAGGGGTTAATACTATGTGTTAACACATATGTGTTAGGCCTAGGATCAACATACTGGTCTGAATAATTCAGGGGTTAATACTAGCACTAGTCCTGTAGCCAAAGCCAAAATGCTCAATGCTAAAGGTATCCTAAGGACTATAGTAGAAATTTAGGATTTATTAGGCTTTTACTATATGTTATCATTATCAGGACTAGTGCTCCAAAAAGTTAGTATT
>JAUTBQ010149202.1:0-14319 GCA_032361185.1 Lepetodrilus ovalis | reverse complement strand
CCCCCCCCCCCCCCCCTCCCTCTCTCTCTCTCTCTCTCTCTCTCTCTCTCTCTCTCTCTCTCTCTCTCTCTCTCTCTTTCTCTCCATTGATTGACAAAATGATATAGCAATACGAACTATAATTATGTCTACATGGGAATATAATCTCTATAACAAATCTAAATATATTTTAATTCGTATTTTACGACTGAGCTTATACGTAGGCCTAATGGTTCTTCGTGTATTCTAATCATGGTCATGCACTACATTTAATTAAGTATTGACTGCAATATATTTTCGTTCATCGAGGTAAGAACAGAATAACCGATGTGCACACATTTATGTGAACCGCAAACCTTGATTATATAGCGTGGTTCTATGGCATGAGTTAATACTAGACTTGTTCTCTGTTAACCTAACCAGATTGTAATCCATGTATTCTTATCACCGTCGTTATTAGTTATGAACATATTAGAACTTGTTTGAAACATCCTTGAACAGAGATAATATCCATTAAAGTAACGTGCACATAAAAAAAGTGGCATTCGCGAAAAAGAAATATGGAGTGGATAATGACAAGACTAATGACAATATTCTAATGACGAGACTCCGTAATGACAGGGACTTTAATGAAGTATCGTTTTTAACTTCCTCGTAAAATAGTTGTCCATTGCCATTTTTGTAATTATCGTTTTAATGTTCTCGTAACTATGCCAATGGCTACTCACTACGGAAAACTGATACACTCTAAAGATGACAAGATCCAGTAATGTCCACGTGCATGTACTAAGAGATGTGTTAGCAACCTATACCACAGGGACTTGTAGAGCGGGGCTAGTAGAGCTACGTCTGACTTGTCAAAACCAGTCAACAAAACCTTTTTTTACAAACTTAATAAAAAATAAATCATAAGATTATCCGTACGTTTGTTGGACTAACAATGCATAAATTTGCATTCAATTATTAAAAACAGCCCAATTCTAAATGTCATATTTCCATACAGTACTAGTTTATCACTGTATGGAAATATGATGAAATTTAGAATTGGACCCAGCAAATGCGCGCACGGATCGGTAAATGCTATTTACTTTCGCACGGACATCCAGAGTGATATACAATTATGCACTTTTTCACCACGTAAGAAAATTAAACCCGCCTGTCGCGAAAAACGATGTCCCGTAAATGATGTCTCGTAAATCATTATCATACTGCAACCAGTAAACATAATGATGGATTTCTGATTCTCATTAATAGTTCTTGTTGAGTTATATTTATTCTCCTTGTATCCGATCATATTCATGCCTACAATGAAAGTTAAATAATCAGGCCATAGCAATGGATACAGTCGTTGTCCCGTAAATGATAAATAAAAAAATCACGGTCGCTAAAAAACATTTCCACCCTAAAACGCAAACTTTTGAAATGCGTATTGATTGTTTTACTTTGTATTACAAATATCTAAGTTAAGTTATTTAATGTAACATAATAATTAATCATATGGGCTTAATTTTTTAACCATGCTCTATATGTCAAAATATTACTCGATTTTTATGACACGGTCTATAGGTCGTGTGGGAAAATAATGTACTGAGTTTTTATACAGGATAGGTATTATTATTTTAAGTCATCCTAGAGTGTATTGAATGTGAGGAATTTCAGTGCATTTCAGTTTCTTAAAATAGACAATATATGGCTGTAAATATGCTTAAAAAAGTCGATGACACACATATCTATATACCATTCTACTCGTTATGAATACCTCATTATAAATTACAAAACTTGCTGATTCTCGGTTTCCTAGTGTCAGGTATAACTGCCGAAGCACCGTTGACAGCAGTTGTCCTACTTTCGTGAGAATGAGTCATACCGTATCAGTATACCATATCAGGATGTAGTGTGTCAAATTGTGTGAGTATAGTTGTGTGTTAAGCTAATTCTTTTTTATGGTCCTAATATGATTGGTGTGTTGTTTTAGAGGCTACGTGATCAAGACTTTGGTATGATACGCTATAGTAGAATATCTGGGAGAATACCTTTGTTTACTAATACAATAGAATTACAATTACAATTAACACATTCTTTACATTTCATGAGCATGAGTACCGGTAGCCATTATGTCATTTGCTTCAAACTGTTTTACAAATCGTGGGAAACTATATTTTATATTCATGTAATTTTATTCATTGACATATTTAACATACACCCATTCATTAAGATAATTTTAGAAACTGGTTATGGTTTTGTGGTATTTTATTTATTTAGCAGTAATTATTATTCATGTACAATGTTCTGGTAGTTTGCTTTAGACTAATAATATGGGGTAGGAATTATTTTTTCATCAAACCTTATTCTGCATTTAGAATTATTTAGATTTGAGGTGGGGGGTTTTCAGTTGCTTGTCTACCCCCTTTATAGCATGCCACCATCTTTGTCCCGACTGTCAGATTCCCGCAGCGATGTTAAACTCCATAATCACTCATTCCCGACTGTCAGGGAGTGACTGTACTCCTTGTCGTGGCTGTGTAAGGAATGTGACTACTAGTATTCCTTGTTATGGCTGTGTAAGGAATGTGACTACTAGTATTCCTTGTTGTGGCTGTGTAAGGAATGTGACTACTAGTATTCCTTGTCGTGGCTGGGTAGTATTCCTTGTCGTGGCTGTGTAAGGAATGTGACTACTAGTATTCCTTGTCATGGCGGTATCAGGAATATGATGGCAACCTGTGTACAACATCTTAGCTAGTGCATGTCCTCAGCTTGCATTTCTTCAATTCTTGTTTACTTCTCATAGAGGTTCTATCTATCATCCTAAGACATCCTATTTCTGATAAGAATGTTTTTTAATTTTTTAAACTTTAATATGTTGAAAATGTTTTTCTAGAAATCTTAATATGAAAATAGTATTATCAAGAAGAAAATATTTTTGATAAATTACAGACATAGATTCTTAGATAGATAATACAAGCCATCATGTCTGACATTCAAGTTTGCACATTCAAATAATTTCAATAACTCTATATTAAACATAAAATATCTAAATGTTACATGGATATCCCCAAATTTTAAAACCGTTTGCTTTCTAAACTTGTAATACTATTTCAGGTAGAAGATGCTAGAAACTTTCTACATTTGTATTAATATTTCAGGTGGAACTGCTAGAAACTTTCTAAACTTGTATCAATATTTCAGGTGAAAGATGCTAGAAACTTTCTAAACTTGTATCAATATTTCAGGTGGCAGGGCGTTTGTCAAGCAGATGGTGGAGACATCAGCACGGCTCTGACCTACGATGACATCTATCTGACACAGCTGACAGTCCTGTGTGACACCTTGTGACCTTGTCTGATGCTGTGTCACACTAGATCACCAGGCCAACCGTTGTTAAACTTTATTGAGGATGATTTCATAATCAACTCACCTTTCTTTGCCAAATTTCCAGTGTAAAGTGTAAGTCATGGAATCATGCTCAAAATGTTCCTTAATCTTGAGGCATGGTGGTATTGTGTGTGACACATTGCAGTCTTCTTTGTGACACACCTGCTGGTCTGGTGTATGACTTGACTGCCATGTGTGACACATCTAGTAGTCTTGTGTGACACCCATTGTGTTCAATTGACCAGCCCCAACTGACTGCGTGTATAAATGAGTTATGTACACAGCTATTGAGAGCTATCTATCGAGCTCAATATGGCACATGGTTACAGTCGATTACACTGTATACTGCTGATGCTTTCAAAATATGCAATAATTATGCCATTATTGAATGATTATCGATAGCTGTATACCACCCAAATCGAACCATCTTCAGTTTTTCTTGCCATCAGATCTAGTAGCATCTGATACATCGAGTTTTGTATTGCAAAGGAACATTTAGAATGTTAAACACATCTTTGATGAAATGTTAGTCCTTATACTTGACTGACACTTACCTTACCTTTCTTATGTGGCTTAATTTCTACTAACCTTTTGATATCCATATTATTCTATTTTATCATTACAGATTTTTGTACATTCCTGTCAATAAAATATCAGTAAGAAACTGGATTTTTATTGCCCAGCATATTGTTTCATGAAGTGACATATTGAAACGATATATACATCACTGCTGACAATGAACCGACGTTGTAGGTGCAATGTGTCTGTGAGGTTACGTCGCAAATTTTCACATTTCAGCATATTACTTAAATTACATCTGGTACAATAGGATATTACCCGATGCACTATTTGATATCAAAACTGTAAATATATTATCTCAAATTTTATTGCAACATTGGAAACCAGTAACAATTCTTCAGACTTAAAAGTAGAACTGGCTTCGAATATAAACAATTCTCGTGCCTTTTATATTTATTTCATCGATCTGAGAGGTTTATATATGGAATCGTCCAAACTTGACTATTATACTTTTACAGTAATGTGTTGTCTAAGCAATATCTTGTAAGAAAGGCAGTCCAATGTTACAGTTGATGGACGCTGTTTGTTGGTGTAATGAATCAAAATCTCACTAGGAGTTGAGTTATCCATGTTGATTGTTTTTGTAAACTAACATGGGTGAGTAGGGTAGAATAGCAGCTATTTAACACAAAATAACAATACAGTGAATAACCCGAATCACACTGCCATGATGAAAATCTCCCATACCTATTGGACTACTTGTTTGTCGATGTAGTAGACATAAATACCAGACCATTACGTGGTCAGTGCCTTCATTGTATGTAATTAATTGTCCAAAAAAAAGGTAGATTCTTGTATTGGGAAGAGCGATGACAATTTGGTTCTATTTTTTATGTCATTTTTTGTATTCATCATGTAATGATTACTTCAACTGTAATCGTGTTGATTTCCAAATGTACATGGAATCTTTACTTTATTCACATAACATTGATGTATATTTTCCCCCTATACTTACACATGTATGTACTTCAAATTTGTAGTATATTTTCTTACATTGCAATATACAAGGTGATAATTGTACATTCAGTGATGTTTTGATAACTACAGGCGACAGTTCACTATGCAATGTTTTATTGATTATCCAGGGATTATACATAAGTGTGTAACACTACCAATTATTAGATAGAAGGATTTCCTTGTGCATATGTTATTTAATTTACAGTTTAGTTCAGAGAATTTTGCATAATAGTTAGTTCCAAGTACAAGTATTGTCCTTTCATGTATTACTCTTCCATCTGTATAAGATTACCAGACTTGTGATAAGACATTCCAGCACCAGTATACATACATAGTATAGCAAATCATAGTTCTTCTATTTATGTACATGTGTCTAGAGTTATATATTAGATAAATAGAGGTAATGGGTAACCGGTTAGATAAATAGAGGTAATGGGTAACCGGTTATTTGAACAACAAAAAAATTCAAAATTTAACCTTGCCTGTAATATAGTTTTAACCAAATTTACCGATTCTGTCGTTGTGATCGTCCTGAGAGAAATGTGTTCACAAATTACAAATATATAATACACGTTAATCAGTATTTTATTCTGATATATTTAATCTGAATAAAAACATATATTTTTTACTGTTATATTTTTTGTTATTACTGGTGCAACTTATATGCAGTTAGCACCAAGTTGCGAGTTCTCCTACCATTAATAGATCACTGTATTATCTGTGTGTGTGACAACAGCCTCAGTGACATCGGCCCAGATGAATGGATCCAGCCCTGGCCTCAGCATACCATTAGACTTAATAGATTGTACCTGTTGCTACTAGCAAAGTCTGGTCAATTTGGAGTCAGTATTATGTCGAGTGGCTCTAATTGCAGCACGATATTCTAGTAAACTAGCACCACCATCCAGTGGAAATTTGGTCTCGTACAATTGTGTGATGCAAGTGAAATGATAGGGCTGCTCAATTTATCAGAAAACTGCTAGCCACTTTAAAAGATATGTGTGCGTGTAACATGAACTTGATGAAGGCAATAGTGCGAAGCTCTCTTATCTACTAAGAGACTGGTAGCGCTGTCTTTGCCGATAGCTAATACACTGCTAAGAGAGTTCCAGCAGTCTCTTAGTAGATAAGGGAACTTCATGAAAGGATACCCTGACAGGTGTTCTGTTGAAATGTGTCAGTCATCGGATAGTGGTGCAAACCTGCTAGAAATGTGCTGGGTAGCCAGCAAAATGAGCAATCTAGCCACTGGAAGTACCTTCAACAGTGCAAGCCAAAATACAAGGCACCCCTGCTGACAAATTCAAGTCTTCAGGATCAAACTTCACATATTGTAACCCTGGACTGAGATAATCCAAGACCTACCTTCAAAAACAGTATTATAAATAACAAGAGAAAAAGAAAAACAATATGACTGAAAATATGGTTTACTACTGTCGGACACAAAGCCAATATTAACAATAAAGTATACAATATAACATACCATACAACAATACCATCACAGACAGTTGAACATGCCATCCATTGTAATGTATCGGATAATTTGATTGGCTGGGTGGCCACGTTCTCCCTGCGGCTTGTGGTTATGGACGGATTGACATTCTTAAAAACTTGAATAATTGTTATGTATAAATATTACTACAATAAGAATAACAAGTACAATGGATTTTAATAGCACGATAGGCTACTCTCTGTCTTTGATTCAGAACAAAATAGATACAATCTTACAGAGTCGAAACAAAGGACTAACATATCTACAACGGTACAACTAGGATTATTAAACAGATCCAAATTCTACATGTTTTATTATATTAAGTACCATAGTACGGTATTACTAAAAATAAAAATTGATAACTTTCATTATGTGACATATTGATGAAAAAATGGCTCGATTTACTTGTAAATATATATATATAGTTATATAAGACAATTTGAACAAGGGGCTTTGGTTACGAGGTTGGTAGGCACATCGATCACAACATGGAGATAATAAGTCAGGTGTATGATACAAGGAATGTCGATCAACAGTAATATATAAAATATAAAAATAGAGGGGAGTATTTGGGTCATCTTGTCAATTGATAAACAAACTTTACATTATTTATGAATTTAAATCATTTACCAGATGCATGATAATATAAATCAAGAGTAATACATGCATATTCAAAACTAATTCAAATATCTGAGAAGAATAACTTACTGTCAAATGAATTTGTAATTGGGTCGAACAGTCGATATAGTCAGATCACATAGTCGTTGGATCACATAAGCTAATAATATAAGTATGTATATCATTGAAAATATACAATGACATATTGAGAAGACAGGAAGAAACGTTTAGACAGACGAATGATAAAATCATAGAACAATAAAATGTTCAAATGAACAAAAATATGACATATATATACAAGTACAGTGTATATATAAAAACAAATCGGTCAGCTTTCTATTTACAATATTTCAGCTGTTCATAAAAGATAGTGACTCCTATCATTAATGAAACTCTAGGACAATTCTGTCACTTCTGTGTGTTGCTATGTACAAGCAGTGTGAATAAGTCGCTAGGTAAATAGTGTGTGTATTTTATCACAGCATCCAATGAACAAGGCACTTGAACTATCTCATTACTTTGTGATAATTACATCAGCCAAAAGATTTAACAAATGTCTGATTTCCTAAATATGTTGCTCATGATTACAGCTGTCTCGTTACCTATAAGCATGGTACCGTATAACATACAAAATGAACACAACTATTAACACAACAAGAAGCTCTTAATAGTAATAAAATAAGTAACATTGGGAAGACAATTACTAGCACATACAATAATATCTGAGAATAATGAAGGAATGTAGTAAGAATACCATACATTTTCAATGCATTATTATTGGTCATAAAGCATGCTATGGTCTAAAAGCCCTCGATAGCATACATGTATATAAAAGCCATAGATCTACAGCATACACAAATACATACCCATTAATTATCTCCCTTTGACAGCACTCTAATCGTGAATGTCCACGTGCAAGTCATGAACAGGTTAGATATCCATGCAATTGTTAATTGTTGTAATAATGTTCACATATTAATAGTGGTGTAGTTATTTGTGATGAATGCCCTAAGAATCCAATTCCTGTCGAATGCTGTCGAGGAAAGACAAACCCCTCTTTTCCATCTTGTGATGTTGCTTTTCGTATTCACGCTTCTTTTCCTAAAACAAACCAACACAAGGATCGTGAATACAACAATAAAATGCTGGATAACGTAAACGTAAAGTTTGTAACATTCAGACCCTTAATTACAATTACACATTTGAATATTTTCAAGATAAAACAGAAATGTTGTGATAGCATCATGTGAGATGTTGTGATAGCATCACGTGAGATGTTGTGATAGCATCACGCGAGACATTGTGATAGCATCACGTGAGACGTTGTGATATCATCACGTGAGACGTTGTCGGTGGCGGTGTAACTGACCTCAATATGTGGCGTGCTGTGTCGTCTCTGGATCGGTACAACAGACTCCTCGTCGCTGCCAGCCTCCGCACTCTGAGATGTGTTGCTAGCCTGGTCATAGGAAGCAAGCATACCATCGTTACTAGCAGCAATAGTTACTAAAACATTGTTACTAGAAGCAATAGTAACTAAAGCATAGTTACTAGCAGCAAAAGTTACAAAAGCATAATTACTATATGTAAGCAAGGGCTGTGCTGATCCTGCGAATCAATCATGAGTTACCATGGTTACAGGACTGCGAGTCAGTCCAATGAGTTAACCCTTCTGACCAAGACCAGTAGGAGCATCGTATATCACATCTAGCTTCATATACTACAGAGCAATAGTTATTACAGAAGCAATATCATTATTTTATTTTTTATTTTTTTTTGTAATGGGGGTTTATAGTCACTTTCTAGAATCTTTCACTAACATCACGACTTGTCAGTTTAGGCCAGTACTATAAAAGTAAATACACCATTGTTACTGAAACTATCCCAGAGATATGCTGTCTATTCATAATTTAGAAAATTGTTGACCTGTTAATCCTGGATCTCATTTAATAAATTACTAGTCATTGAAGTTCGGCAATTTCGAAAGTTGACGACTTGCAGACGTACCTGATCATCTTCCCAGCCAGCTTCATCTACGTCCTTGGTCGCCGTCTTACCTCTATACAAGTGTCAGCGTGTTAGTTGTATTACATCACAATAGTACAATTATTACATCCCAAGATTTACATTTCACGTTGAGTAAATGCGCACTGATGGTTTTTACAAATATGTAATTCCATTGCAAGAATGACATTTCACTTTACTGATGTCATTAGAAAACACACACTGATGATGAACCGTTTTAGATAGTTAATAATGAACCTTCAACAATAGAATCATTAACTCTATATTCCTATAAAAATCCTCTTGTACAAAATCGTTACACTTTATATTCCTATAATATCCTGCGACATAAAGCAAAGCAATAATTGAATCAAACCTATAATATTGCCTTGTACAAAATCTGAATTAAATCTTGGCAACACTGCGATAAGAGAGGCGGCCATGACAAGAGTGGCGGCCATGACAACACTGCGACAAGAGTGGCGGCCATGACAACACTGCGACAAGAGTGGCGGCCATGACTTACCCGTGCATCTGGTAGAAGCCGCTGTTTGGGTTCTGTAGCTCTCTGCGACACGCATGCAGGAAGTCCGTCACGTTGGTCTGCTGGTACTCCTCTGCCATGTCGATGGGTGTCCTCTTGAAGTTGTCCTCCGTGTCGATCCGAGCGCGGTTTGCCACCAGCCATTTCACACACTCCAGGTGTCCTCTATAGGTGTCACAAACAATACACGTGAATGCAGAGACTCAAATAGTGGGCGAGGAAGACTCAACAGTGGTTATAGATTTGTGGTGTCATCATGAAATGATAACCATGAACTGACATATGTTTTTGATGGGCTTTATTCATAGGTGGACAGACAGGCTTTGAAACCAGTGGTTAAAACTTAGTTGTACGTGTTGTTCTTTAGAACTAGGATGTGTTGTTTAACCATCTGCCTCCCAAAAGCAACCATGAAGTCCTACATAGCAGTGATGGCAGTTAATCCAGTAGTACAAGGGTTGAGCTCAGTCAGAATTGTCTAAGGTTTAACCCTCTCCATACTGGAGGCAATCAGAGATGCCCTAAAGAGCAGGGAGAGGGATAAAAATAACATTTGGTCTCATGTCCTCCATCCACCAACAATGGAAGAGGAATAGGTATGCACTGATATTAGACATACATACCCTCTTGCTGCCAGATGTAATGGCGTCTGTTTGTCCACGGTCCGGCACGTCACTGCAGCACCCATGGCAGACAGGATCTGGAACACGACACAGAGAACTGTATACAGTGTATGTCACCAATCGGCATCAGTGGGAGAATACTCCTATTGAATGTGTGGTCAGTTTACAATCTGTTGTAATGATCATGCAATGATGTCACAAACTTCCAACATTGCCAATAATATTGACAAAATACCCCCATCATGAGACAAGCAGAATATTTATCTCTCAACTTAATTTTGCCGTCTTATCTTCGTGGAAGTCTGAATCTTACAAACATTGCATGGAAGACTAGCTTATGCTGCTCTAACTAACTGGTGAAGTCGCTCACAATCATGGCGTTGACATGGCCGTTCATGGCCGCCACGTGGATGGGCGTGTATCCGGTGCGCGTCTCGATGTTGAGGTCCACCCCGCTGGTGGTGAGCCACTTGACCACATCTATCTGACTGTTGGCCGCCGCGTGGTGCAGGGGAGTCCAGCCACTCTCGTCCTTAGAGCTGTAACCACAACACAGAAATATCACACATCTCATCCGAAAACTATGAACAATTCCGAGTATGATTTCATGCTCAAGCTCAAATTTTATATGGGGATATGTGAAATAATTATTAAACAAGAATTATACAGAATTCTCTTTTGCCAAACACTTGATGTAATGACTGGTTGAAAACACACTTGGCTCAAATAGTGAAATTGATTATCATTTTGCTCAAATGAAATTTGTGTTCAGTTGGCTGTCCACTATGGCAGTGTTGTGCTGTGACCTCTCAACTCAACCACCTCCTACTCTGCCACCTCTGACCCTGTGACCTTCTACCCTGTGACCTCTCAACTCAGCCACCTCCTACTCTGCCACCTCTGCCCCTGTGACCTTCTACCCTGTGACCTCTCAACTCTGCCACCTCCTACTCTGCCACCTTTGACCCTGTGACCTTCTACCCTGTGACCTCTCAACTCTGCCACCACCTACTCTGCCACCTCTGACTATGTGACCTTCTACCCTGTGACAGCTATATTCTGCCACCTCCTACTCACTCCTTCATCTCAGGGAAGTGCTCCAGAAGCTCCTTGAGTCTGTCCAGATGACCTCTGCGTGCGGCATCGTGTACGGGCTCTCCCTGCAACAGTCGTAGCTCCTGCTCACGCTCCTCCTCCTGACGCTTCGACGTCTCTGTGCTGGCCGCCGTCAAGCCCGCCTGGGTAGGAGAGCACAGTGGAGAGCACAATAGAGAGCATGTTAACCAGAGTTCAGTTGCACAATGCTCTTGTAGGTAACAATAGTTGTAGGGACTTGCAACAGCCGTTACAATAGTTGTAGTGCTGTCTTATTCTGACAGCCTACAAGAGCTTCGCGCAACCCAATTTCAATTGTAGAAGATGCTACTATCGTACTTATTGTAGCCAACAAGAGTGTCGTACAACTGGACCCTGATCTCCTCGAGACTTGTTCAGCGGAGAACATGTCAAACAGGATCCTAGCTGCTCCATAGAACTATCACAGAGCTATGAGTCGTCACTCCTATAGATGTAAGTACAACGTAGCACTGTAGATTGGGACCCAGTACTGCTCAGGCTTGCTCAGTGAGAAAACAATGTCATAATTTGAAAGTTTTTGTAAATTCAACATTTCACTCCCCAAAAAGCTCATATAAATTGGCCCATAATAAATCAAGCCCATCCATACGTGTGACTCAGTAGTTACACATTGCCATTGTCCCACCGTTCTCACCTTGTATCCAGTCATGAAATCCTCCTTCGTCTTCTTGTCATCGAAATCCTCACTTTCTCCCTTCTCGTCTTCTGCTTCCCGTCGTACAGGAACCTTCTTTCCATCCTTGCTACGAAATGTGAAGGTCGGACCACGTTGGGATCGCTTCTCTTCCATGGGCTTCTTAGATTTGGATTTTGCACTTGTGTCACTGTTGTCTTTTAACTTGAGAACTGCTGCTTCTTTTGAATCGGAGGAAGACTTATAGTCAGAAGTAGAGTAACTTGACGAAGATTTGGATTTCTTAGTGGATTTATCAGTAGACTTGCTCTTGTGCGCTTTCATACTTTCCTTGTCCTGCTTGACAACGATCTGATCTGAATCGTCTTCTGACTGTTTGCTTTTCTCGTCATCTGGTGGGCCATCAGGGTAGTCTAACACTGGAAATAAAACAACACTTTGAATACTACTGCTGTTATTCATCACTTGCAGGTCTGTGTGATAAACTTGTTGTTTCTATCCCTATTTCTACGTTGTTATTGTTTACCATTTGGTTGAACTTCATACTAAACTTTGTACAGACTTCTTAACCATCTTTGTAGTAAGTATAATTTCGTTGAACTTCATACTAACCCTTCTTAACCATCTTTGTAGTAATCATATTACGATGCCTGGACATTCAGAACATAACTTCCTTGCTGACAAACTACATCAGCTAGAATGCACGACAATGTCAGCTTTCAGTACGTATCCCTGGGCCAAATAGCTCACAAACTGGGTGGCAGTTTTACAAATAAGATAAGCTACTAAATGCTGAGACCCACTGACCATCAACGAAGGCTCGGTCTCGGTGGACCGGCAGCTGTCTGTACGTGTGGCGGTCGCCATCGTGCTCGGACAGCCACTGGTCGCACGGAATCTCGTAGATCCTCTTCTCGTGCATGTCGGTCACCGTGATACTGTCCAGATACCATGCATTACCTGTGCACGTTACAAACATGGCAATTACAAACAGTAATGATTACAAACAGTAACAACTACAAACAGTAACATATGCAAATAGTAATAACTACAAATAGTAACCAATTACAAACAGTAATGCTAACAAACAGTAATAACTACAAACATAGGAACATACAGCAGCAAATACATTTGAATATTCTATATACAGTGCCCCCTCAATATAACATTGTTCGATACACAGCCGATTCGGATATAAGGCGCAGTCAGACGTGGATCCCATTTTTATTTTCGTTATTTCCCTGCAATATCGTACAAGGCGGGTACTATAACACGGGGGGTATGTCATGGACCCCAATTTAAACGTTATATCGAAGGGGTATTGTATTGGGACCTGACATTGGCACTCACACCACACAGACCCTAATTCATCACGCAACGAAAAGAAACTTCTTTCACTAGAACAACGTGGATCTCTCTGACAAACAACCAAATTGTCTAGTTTACTTCCTTCAAGAGGTTTACAAACAACCAAACAACTCACTGAGCTCAGTCCTGTCATGTCCGATCTTCATTTTCTTCAGTCTACCCACATGGTGAGCCGCTAACATGAACAGATCATCCTGCAGACAGAAATGCAAGGATAAAACTTTCAGCGTTGAATCAAAGCATTAATTTGAACACATTTTACTATAATTTACCTATAGATACTAGAACATGTGTACCTAGCA
Source organism: Lepetodrilus ovalis (assembly GCA_032361185.1). Lineage (NCBI taxonomy): Eukaryota > Metazoa > Mollusca > Gastropoda > Lepetellida > Lepetodrilidae > Lepetodrilus > Lepetodrilus ovalis. The sequence goes on along the minus strand of JAUTBQ010149202.1, from coordinate 707 downwards.
GCCACACTAACCTAAATGAACAATGTATATATCCACAACTCTAGACAACATGATAGTAAATACAAAATCCTAACCTTTCCTTTCTGGAATGCAACAATATTTTTCTTTGACTTTCCAAGAACCATCTCCTTGGTTCGCCCTTTCTCTCCGTACAGCGTGATCTTGATGTCCGCCTTGGTACTGGCGCCAATCACGTTCCCTGTCCGCACGTAGATCTGGTACTCACACCACGGCCCTTGCTTCACCTCATCCTCCTGCTGGAGACATACAACACACAGGTCATCACCGACACTGGACATACAGCTGGACATTCTGAATATACAACACACAGGTCATCACCGACACTGGACATACAGCTGGACATTCTGAACATACAACACACAGGTCATCACCGATACTGGACATACAGCTGGACATTCTGAACATACAACACACAGGTCATCAGCGACACTGGAAATACAGCTGGACATTCTGAACATACAACACACAGGTCATCAGCGACACTGGACATACAGCTGGACATTCTGAACATACAACACACAGGTCATTATCTATACTGGACATACAGCTGGACGTTCTGAACATACAACACACAGGTCATCACCAACACTGGACATACAGCTGGACGTTCTGAACTTAGAACACACAGGTCATCACCTACACTGGACATACAGCTGGACGTTCTGAACATACAACACACAGGTCAT
>JAUTBQ010149191.1:0-14320 GCA_032361185.1 Lepetodrilus ovalis | reverse complement strand
CAATTCAGGGCAGTTTTTATTGCAATTCAGGGCAATTGTTACAATTTGGGTCGATTATTACAATTCAGGGCTCTACAGGGCGTCCTGGGGGTCATTTGAAAATCTTCAATGTTAAAGGTAGCTGCATGACCCCCCTGAAAATTACAGATGTTGCCACCATTAACATTGGGTCTATGACCGCCCCCAAATTATTTTCTGAATATCCAACACTGTCAATGCTACCACTAATAGATGGTCATACATTGTTATATATACCATGGGTATTTCAAGAATAATTAGGATTTATTTTATTTGAATTAATTTCTTAGAGCTGATTTCAAGATTATTTTGCTCATATCACAACTTGTAATTTTATGGCAGGAAGAAACCTGCCACACCAATGCTGAATGCTGCTGCAGATCTGCGAGAACCGGTTGGTACCGACGAACCAAGGATGACAACTGCTTTGCAATAGTACAGAGAGTGCATTCATCCTATCTCGATTTTTTCATCAGAGAAGTACCCTCCCTGAACATTGGTAATAGGTCCCTGGGGCGGCCCTACATCAGGACCTTTAACTCCGGTTCAAAGCTCTACCAGTGTGCTATCACCTGCCTCTTTATTACAGATGATCTTATAATGAAGCGCATTACGCAATCACCAGACCACCACACAGATTGATGGATGGAACCGATGAAGCCAACATCGAAAAATTCTATATGGATCGTGTTCACAATAAGTTGCCATGTTATGTGTACATATGCCCAAAAGCTGACATTTAATGTAGATAAGCCAACATGGAAAACAGAGAATTCCCTATAGAGGAGTCTTTACATTAAGATGGCATATAATGTACATAAAGGTAGCAGACCAGCATATTCAGAAGCAAACAGAATAATATGTTGATTATTTGATCAATATAGGTCTATACTATTAAGACAACGTAAAACAAATAAGAATCTTGAGACATTATGGAACTACTATGGATATCAATATTGTGCCAATTTACTGAGCAAATGATATTGAATTTAAAGGAAAATCACTCTAATTTGTTGCTTACCTAATAAGTGGGCATTGAAATACTAACAAGAATATCACGAATTGTCTACACACTTTGGAAAATCGCACCATCTTGTCTTGTTTGTATAGTCAGTATTGAGTTCTCTTATCATGAATTGTTTACGTTATATTTCAACCATTGTTCAAATTTGTCACTGTACACTCATTGCCATTGTAGATGCCAATGAAATACCAGAACAGTACCAGAACATTACCAGCACAGAACCAGATCAGTACCAGAACAAGACAACACACAAATCTCAGGACCAGTGTGGGCAAGGATCTAAGCATTGTACTCAGAAGATCTCCATAAAGTAAACCATGTAATCAATAAACACCTTCTTCAAACATGAGCTCTTTCAGCCTTACAGCATGTATGTAAGCTGCCTCTATGTGCACAGATACAATCAGATTTGGACTTTAATAAAAAAAAAAATGAATTACATAAATCTACCACAATACAGCATAACATGAGAATGTTCAATTAGAATAGTCTAAAAAAACAAGGATTAGTTCCTCAAATGAATCATTTGTACTGATCACTTCTCAGATAAATGCCTGAAATTTAGTATACTTTAATGTGTTCACACTCTTGAAAGGTAGAAAAAAACACACGCTAAAATGCCACACGTTAATTTCTTTCAAGCTTCTTCCCAAAAAACAACTCAAATGACTGAAAACTTGTCAACATGATTGACATGAGCCATTAAATTTTTTAGCCGGGCTAAATGAATTAAAATCCCTAATGCCCACACTGATTGTGTCATGGTATTGTTCACAAACTGTCTTCTCCCGTTCTAATTCACAAGAGCCTCAGAAACAGGCATTTGTGGCGCCACCATCATCGCCTATACCAGATTGTCAGCTGCAAATGTCTTGTCCTTTTCAATGTAACATTGATTCCATTCCCTACAAATTGATTCTTTTACTTCGAAATCTTGAGAGGATAAAAAAAAATCATGTTATTGATTATGTTTCATTACATGGTAATTGGTTACCTTTCGGGCTCAACCCTGGGCATGACCTGGTGGTCACGTGAACATCTCGGGGCAACGCGACGCTGATTAAGTTTGGACAATCCGGAGGCTATACCATGTACAATCTCTTAAGCTGTGAACCTCAACCAAGTAAATGTTGCTTTCCTAATTACTGACAAGATCATCTGAGCACAGAGACTGACTTTTCTCTACAGGATTCTGGTAACCGAATCCAAGTTACGCTGTCCAGCCCAGGAAAAAAAAAAAACGTTTGCGAATTCATTTTATACATTTTCCTTATTTGATTGATTCTTGATTGGGACATTCTGCTATTCAAATGGAATTCAAAGTAGATTTAGTTTAATGGTATTTAATATCCATATATTTACTGAGGTGCTGGAGGAATCATTAATGGATATGCTAGGGCAGGACGGATGATTCAATAAAGGCAGGAGCATGTCTCCCTAAGGATCAAGTTCTCTCATTTGAGCAGAACCTCCATAAACAAATTCCCAAGTGGTTCAACCTGCATTATCAGCAATCATTGGTCTCAAGTTTCTTCTTAGTCACTTCTGGGGAAAAAAACCCATAAAAGTTTCTTTAACTTCATGGAATCTCCATATGAATACAATAATCTCATTCCATCATTAAGGATGAAATTGCTAATTAGATGATCTTCATAAAACATTTATGTCACAGGCTTTCAATTTTTTAATTTCAAACAGGAAGGTCTCTCCAAAGGTATCAAATGGTTGACAAATTCTTGAAGACAAATTTTAACGATAATCAAATTACGAGTTATTTGCAAGAAATTTGAGCCAAAACTACACAAAGTGAGAACAATGTGATTGAGTAACAAGAACAAATGTCAGATACTGAAGTGTGGAGTCACTTACAGATAATACCAGGGAATTGTGTGTCGAGTCTGTGATGTCATCATCCTCAATGGTGAATTCCAATACAGAAGCAAGTGTGTTGCACTACAAGATACAGGAGGTGTGAGGTGCAGCGCCAAATTCTCAGACCTCGCAATTAGCACCTCCAGGATGCCACGGTTAAAATTTCAATCCTCAAATCGATCATTAGTTCATCACCACTGGTTTCAATAAATGACATTGCTTAACATCTCCACACTGTCATTCAGTGATTTCTCTACACAGGAAGTGCTGAGAATATTGAAATGATGCAAAAAAACATGTCAGATTAGGATATTTATAGTTTTCTCTATACCACATGACTGTGTGGATGTAAATCTATAATTTTGCTCTCAGATATTGACAATAATTATAAAAAAATGGTTGTCTGTCTGGAAATAGCCACAATCAATTGGAGACTATTTCATCAAGACCATCGCTAACCAATTGAATGTCTTTTATGTAGATTAAAATGTCTATTTGAACCTTTTTTTATAAAGCCAACTGAATATGTTTAACATAGATTTAAAATTTGTACCAGGTACTTTTCAAATTTGTAGAAGTCGATGTCTGATCCACCTCGTACACCAGCTTGAGCATCTCACCCAAGATTTGATGAATGTCTTGGCACATAGAGTTACCATCAGAATCGTTGAGAAGTGCATTATTCCAAGACTCACTCTATCAGCTTCAATAGTTTTCACTTTGCTACATGACATAGCAAACATTGGCGTAATTTCCTTCAATGCTAACTCGGAGACGCCTCGGGTTTGGTCTTCTTACGGAGATGCGCCCTCCGCTGACTCAGTCAATACAGATCAATTAAGCCTTGATTGGGATCGATAGACTATTGATGACAGATGTCCCGATCCGTTATCATCACCGCTCTCCTGTAGAAGATTATCCATCCAATGGGCTCGTGCTAAGAAGTCTGATCAAAACAACTTAGCAGAAAGTAGATTACCTGGCTAAGTGACCTGGGCTAAGCGGCTTTGGCGCAGCGACTTAGCAGTGCACCAATTTTATGAAAAATAATCAAAAACATGGATCGTGGACCCGAGCACGTTTGCATCTTCGGTGGAGGAATGGGTGGCAAATATTGACACAGATAATGATATTGGAAGACAAGAAATCGTAGGAACGCAGTGTTTGGTCTAGGATGTACTTGAAGAAGTCGAGGTAATACTGCAAGTGATGTTAACATACAGACACCTAACACAGTCTACTATCAATATCTATAACATGGCTTGAAATTATTTGATTGTTTTAAGTGATTAAAACATCTATCTACCGGTAGGTAGGTTTCAATGAATAAAAATTAAAACGATTTCTTTGTCATTGGAAATAGTATTGAATTATTTTTTCTTAATTAGCTTTAAAATGAACGTGTCTGGCCTGGAAATGGATTTTGTCATCAACACATAATCAATCATTCAGTCATTTCTCAAATACCATGGGATAAAAATACATGTAATTTTAAATGTCTGGTTAATATAATGTCTTGAAGGTTCATACTAACACTGTTTTCCCAACTTCCATGCCAATATTTCATGGGTGGATGAATTACAGCATTGGCATATCTTGCGTCCAATCCTTTTCACTGTGAATACAATATTAACCCTCTCAATGCTAGAGGCAACTGGAGATGACCAAAGGAGCAGTACAAGTACATGCCTAATTCCACAGTGAGTAATAAACAAATACAAACAATATTTTACATAATTATCTTATCCGACTATCTGATACATGTCACGCGTGTATCACACAAATCACAGCTATCCATTTAAATTTAATGTCCATTCAATCTATGGCATGCCAAACATGCTCTTGTTACTGCAAAATACATGTAGCATATTGAGGGTCCAATTGATTCTTTAGACATTCTGAGAGGTCATCAGTCAATGGTCTGCGGTACTCTAGGGCACTGTTGTAACATTGAGACATTTAGTGGCACTAGATCTTTATTACACCTACTTAGCTACATAGTAAAGAGTGAGTAAAGTAGATCCATGGATTTTTTTTTGGTATCTACTGAGTAGTTTTTTGTACCGAAAGAAGCTGCCCGTAGAATGTCGATCTGTCTTTAGTAGACATACATAAGAAATCCAAATGTCTGGGTATTTTTACTTCCTTCTTTTCCTTCCCTGCTTTTCTGCTCAAGTTGCATCAATGATTCACTGTCAATTCCACATCTATAAAAGCTTACATTCCAAACTGGCTTTTAAGAATAATAGTCTTTCATTGTAAAACAGTTAATGTAAATGAATCTATTAAGGTTATAAGTTCTAAGATTTTCCCCTCAGTTTCATCTTAATATATACATGTATATCAATGGCTGACTGTTAATATCATGACTATCAAACACATTTATAACATGTTACATTTCATGGGCTCTGAATATTTCAATGCAAAATATTTATTTATGTCAATCTGTTTCCAAATACTGTCAGTTACCGGTATAAGATAAAATGATGTCTTATTGGTTTTCCTCCTTATATTTCTTTCCTCTGTTTCTCCTTACATAATCAATTGTTCTTTGTCATCTATCAAACTCTTCCATCAAATCCCACATTAAATGATTCAGAATGTTTTAGTGTCAAATGTTTATTGCATTTGAATCTATTACCAGATACTCTCAGTTCTAAAACAGATTGATGTCTTGTTGGTTTTCTTAATTTCATTTCTCCTTATGATTAATTGTTAATTCAACACCTACCAAACACATCTATTAAATCTTAAGATCCAATCTGGATAAAAAATATCTAAAAGTCACCTACCGGTATATATGGTATGTTCCCAAAATTGGCAGTCTCCAGATTACGAAAGCGGAGAGGTGTTATTATCCGCTTCCAGAAATGGGACAACTAGCGTGAGCGATTAAGGCCACTTTAGACCAGTGGGATTAACTAGACCAATTAAGAGATGCGTGAAGAACACTTAAGTTTCTTTGAAGATCTGGTAGTATGTGCCTTTACTGCTTGCCTGTATATTTGCTTTCCATTCTTGTATAAACTAGTCGCGGAGGATGTTTTCTATTTTTAGTTCAATTTTATAATCTAGGTTTTGTTTATTAGTAAATGTGTATGATAGACCGCAGTCATCCAAAATCTTTTTAATATGGGTTATCCATTTGTATGAGTGACCGTTTTGTAAAATATCATTTTGCATGAATCTATTTAGAATATAGTTTATTTTTTTTGGACTATAGTTGTCGTTTAGCTTATGCCAGATCATTAGTCAATCGTCAATGGTACCGGAACATCAGCTAAGGTGATGGCCCATCAATTTAGGTGACAGAACACCAATTAGTAAGTCTGAGCAATAAACTGCCAGAAATGGGACAACTGGCGTGTCCAATAAAGAGGTGTTATAATCTCACTGCCAGATTTGGGAATGCCAGAATCGGGAATAAACCGGTATATATGTATACAGTTTACTCTGTATAAATTGGCACTCATTGGGACCAAGATAATATGTCGGATTTGAGAGAGTGCCGGATTATTCAGTTTATCATGAGTACACTGTCATTGGTCGGGACTTTGATATTGTGCCGGTCGACGCAGATTCCCGGGGTAAAGAGATGCCGATATTGACAGAGTACATATATATTGCATGTCAACCACCCACCACATTCTCTCAGATTAATTCAGGACTACCAATGTCTCGTAGATTTTGCATGGTAGATTTTGCATGGAAGTCATTGTCTTCAACAACTGGCAACAGGAAACAACAGAGAAGCAATCATCTATTGATTGATGTAATTATTTTCACATTCTAGGCTCACACTCTCATCAAGGGATGGCGTATGTCAAGAAATAAAAAGGGTGTGTAAGTCACTTGCTAACACCATTGTCTGTGGTCGCGTGAGATGAGCCCCACAGTTAGACAGCTACTGAACGTTCAGCCATTGCTTGATGCTTCTGGAAGGTCATCGGTAGGAAACTGACTAGACCAATGCTTAGTCTGTGACATCTTACGTATCTATCATGATAACAGGATATTGCGATTCAAATGACAATTTCTGGCAAATTCTGCTGACTGTGTGGAAGAGGAACTAGCTTGACTTGGCTATAAAGCATAGTCGCTGGCTAATTATTTTACCGTAAATGTAAACATTAAAATATGACAAATGTTTTATTATATTTTCTTTAAATAATTTGGTCATGATGGAATTCTAGAAATCAACCTGAAGCAACTAGTTTTTCTAAAAATAATTGTCATTAGAATATATAACATGTGTTTATTGTAGGAGGTTCTTCCACCATAGATAAATCATGATTAATTAAAAATAAAATATTATTTGTTTTGGGGTTTTATTAAAACTCCTAGTTGCTGTAGGTTGTACTCCCATAATAAACATATCATTACAAGATCAATGTAATACTGCATTCTGACTCAGTCACCTACATAGACACAATTCAGCCAGCATACTGCCACCATACACATATGACTACAAGATCAATGTAATACTGCATTCTGACTCAGTCACCTACATAGACAGAGTACAGCCAGCATACTGCCACGAAAACATACAATTATTCTTGACATAATTAACCACATCAATATTTGATTTCTGTCTAAAGATAGCTGTACAATGAACACATAATGTTTGCTGAGCTAATAACACCCCATTCCACGACTGCAGCTAATAACACCCCATTCCACGACTGCTAATGACACTACATTCCACGACAGCACACCACACTAACACCTTTCACAGCTGGTACGTAACAGAAAGCTTCTGATTCTCCTTGACCAACAGCCATCATCATCCGAGTCCTCACTTGGATACAATACCACCAATAAGTGGGTTAGATAATCCTGTCACTAGTAATAACCCGAAAACGAAGCCAGCACATCGACACATTCACTACATTGACAAGAAATTACACTCAATAATATATCCGTTTTCTCGCTGCTATTACGGTACGAGAATGGTAAATGTATTACAGTTAGTGCTGGAAGGCGGGGGAGTTTAGGGGGGAGATGGAGGAAGGGAAATGGGGGGAAGGTTGGGGGGTGGCAAGGCGACATGGTCAGAATCAATAACTGTATATCTCCTCAAACACGTCCGGTATTAGCGCGGTCATTTTCCTTTTCTGAGCCATCCGCAATTACAAGCGACCACTGCTGTGACATGGTCTAAGAGATGTTGAGTACCGACTAATTCGTGGATCACATGGCAATTTACACCACATGTGGATATGTGGATTGTGGCCATATCCTTTAACTATCCAGGCTGGGACTCTAAGACAGAGACCTGGAGTGGGTTTCATAAGATGGATAACGTTTTTCTAAACATATTCTCATGACTCTGACAAATAAAAAAATAATTGTACATTAAATAACAGGATACTGATATTGAAATGGATAAATGTAATAAAACAAATTGCTATCAGACACAAAAAATAAATGAAGATTATTATTTTTATATACAGTATATATTACATGATAGCAGAAGCTTAAATATATACCAATGTTCCAAGGTAAAAACAAAACAAAGTAATTCCATACAACAGCTTTTGTATGGCTTTTATCAAAATCAAGTTTTATTTAGACAAATTTACTTTTAATTTGATTAAAATTACTTAAATGGTGTAAACGGCTACAACTGCCTCTGGTTTATAAAATATAAGTGTCTGCACAATCCCGTCTAGCCAAAAAAATAAAATATAATTGAATGTTGCCATGGAAAAGTAAAAATTACCAAAATCCATTCCAATATTAGACGGCAGCTTGTTGTAGCAGTAATGGGTCTGGTTTGGAGGTACAGTCTGTACATGAGATGTCGGTTTGTCCAACACATGTTGCTGACCAAACTCTGACATTGGAGATCAGACTGCTACATCGTTGCCTCGAGGCTCTCCTATACAAACCAGCATAACTCTAAAGTTACCTTAACTCCAAGCTTAAGCAATGGCGTAGTCTATAGCTAAAGGATTTGATGCTTCCTAAGGGTTACGCCATTTCTTGTAGAAGAGCCTAAGCCTGCATTTCACAAAAGGGTCGTACTTTAGTCCCGGCCTAGATCGGGGTGTAGATCATGGTTTTACCATAGCAGGAAATGGTGTAAACTTTGATTTAGGCCCCGGCTACCAGTGGCTACCAGTACGACCGCTTCGTGAAGTACAGTCCAGATCAATAGGCATTTCTCTTGGCCTTTAGACAGGTCAGGTGATGGATGATACGCAATGATGGATGGCAACGGACAAAGCGATGCAACTCTGACACTGTGTCAAAGGACAAGCAATCTTCACATCTTCTGGTTGACCACGAGTGTTTTGTGATCACGCAAGGAGTCTAACTTCAAACCAGACATTGCACTCTTGGCCAACTACTCACAGAAATTAGGATATTTCAAAAGTCAGGTCTGAAGCGGTGTAGTCACATATTCCTGATATTTAACGCAAATCCATCATATTGAACATCTCTGTACCCAGTCTGGAATCTTGTAATAAGAGATATTGACTGGTTTGCAAATCAATATGACGATGTTCTTTGATCTCAGTATTATATGGAAAAGATGAAATAATCAGAGAGAAAATATCATGTTTAAGCATTGGATCATTTCCCCGAAAATAGTTACAATCGTAATGCCAATAACATTGGTCTAAAAGAAAATGTTCAAATGAGATTAAAATGTGAAACAGAAATGGGTTAAAATTGTGTTAAATTAAATAAAATTGTGTATGACATGTCTATTTGCTAAGTGGAAATGGACAATTCAAGGGAAATAAAAAACATTGAAATGGCAGTAAGTACATGTAATATAACAATTGTATTAAAAATTAATCGAAATGCTGAGCAGTCATTATCAATAATACAAGGGTAACTAAAGTTGTGCAGGAATTTAAACTGAAAGACTTAAATTAACACCATAAAAACTGTATCTGAGATCTGAACTTGATGACACCACCTTGAAAGAATAACATTTTTTTGCGATAAAAGCAGGGCAACCAATGATGCATACAGAATTTAGTTCGCACTCAGACAATTCTACTGAGCCACCCATGGCCCAATGGCCCAATGGACCATTATTACATCTTCACAATCAATAAGATTTCCATCCCAACAGCAATAAGGATATGTTACTTTGCCAACTTCAGCTTTTGCACCATGGTACGCATCAATAGTGCATGTACTCGTAATGTCATCCAGTCTGCCTAGTTCTAAGTCAACCAAGTATACTGTTCTGAACTGAAGAAATTGAGTTAGATCAGGTGCTTTGGTAAGTAAACTGTCAGCTGCCTGACTTCATCAGATTATAGTCCAGGCCATTCACTTCTTACGTCATTCTTGTCTGATACTTTTCTAGCAAAGATCAATATGATAAATTTTTAATAAGAATTGTCTATTCTTACATCAAATGTAATATACATCAAAAAGGCACATATTAATCTATGCAAATATAAAATATTGTTTATGAATGGCTACAACTTTTATCTGAAATGGAAAATAAAATAAAAGTAAATACATAAATATTACAACCAGCAGTTAGTCCTGATGAAGTGAGGCTTGCCTCCCGAAACTAGAGCTAATAAATAAATAAATAATATTAATCTATGAAAATATCAAATCTTTTCTAATGACATGTTTATAGACTACTAGTAATACAAAAAAAAACATATTTTTTTTCTGGATTATAAAATGATAAAAAAATTAAATAAATAAATATAATAATATTTTTTAAATTTCAAATCCACAGTAATGATGCACACACACAGGCCTGATATCCTCCTGTCCTATAAACTTCTAACATTGAGCGCATGTGTTTCTGGACTGACAAGTTACTTACTGGTAACCATAATTACTGGAAAAAGAACTGTCAGTTTTTACTTCGACACATTATTAAGTTCCGCGAGGCCACTTGCCGATTCCATCCACAGATTCCTACCCTCATTGAGATTTTGGATGAAATCATACAAATGATCTAAATGACAACCTATGGAAAGTAAGGCCACCTCGTCATTACACCCCATAGCTGGAAGTGCGGATATCGAAATTACAGTTTTCAAATGTCAAAAATTACAGAGCATTGAGAGATGTGTAAAGGTCCTGTGATTACAAATAGAGGTACACTGTGGGGCTAAATTAGCCTTAGAACTGCCATTTATCTATCAGCGACGACCTTCTAATAAGACACAAACCTCTACACACACTTGTCAATAACGTAATGACACAGCTCGCTGAGTGATCAATGGTGCTATTGAACAGTAAGTTGCAATGCCTCATTTGAGACATTCATCATGAAGGAATTGTCAACTGCGTGGAAAAGATCGGAATATCTCCATCGCAGTTTTGAACCATTATAGTATAATCAGCGTTCCTTCCCAGACCTGTGTCTCCTCCAAGAATCCAGGCTTTCAAAATACCTGTCAGAAATTGCCTGAAATAGTGTCAGAACTGGCCAGAAATACTGTCAGAACTTGCTTGAAATACTGTTTCCATATCTGGTGAAGGTACAATCACGAAAAAATTTGACACCAAAATTCATGGTATTGTCAAGGACATGCCAAAACACTGCTTATTGAGGAGGATTTAACAATGTAAATATATTCATCAATTGTTATTTTCTATCTAAAATCAATCCTAACGAAAAAGATTTTGAGATGAATAAATAATCATACATGATTTATCAGGCCATTACATTCAAGGCATCTGAACAGCAGATAACACCAACTATTGTATATTCATACTGTTTAGTTTTAGCCACCGAAGACATGCACAATATTACAATATAATGCTATACAGTGACAGGGCGACGGACATGAATGATGCCATTGATGACTACCAGACTAGTCATCAAGACTTCTTGTTAATAGTATGGCTTAATTAACATATAATCTCTGTGGTAGCTTATCTCTCATTGGTACCATTTCATTTCCATTCCATGCACACCCGGCTTGGATGTTCACTGAACCATGAGACTGTAAACATAGTTAAATAATAATAAAGAGTATTGATCTTGTCTGGATTAAGCTTGTTTTGGTTGTTGCTGTTTTCAAGTCATTCAATTGTTATTATCGTTGAAGTATTCATGCGTATATATGGGAGTACCCAGATTTGTAATGCATGATTAAAAACAAATTCCATTTGAAGACTTAATATTCTTCAAAATTGTTCAAGGCCAACAAGGAAAATTTGTTCTTTAAAAAATATATTTGTAAGATAATTGGGCTACAGATTGTTGCATTAACAATCTCACTATAACAGAATCATTGCTACGTTAATAGAACAATTACGTTTCAATACAAGACCTCTGATCTTGAGCTGCAATTATCAGACCATTATCTATTAATATTTTCCCATGAGTGGCCAAGGCAACATGTAATATTTAATAGCGTGTGCACATTTGAACCCAATCAGTATTCTGACCAATTGCAGCCCTCATTCCATTTACTGCAGGAATCATTAAAGATCATCTTTTGAATTGCAAGAGACACGCATAATGTCTCGAGGTCAATTGGGAAATAATTCCTCGTTATGAACGTGATTTTACACCAAATCCATCAACAAAAACAAATGGAAATACTTTACTTTCCAATTTATTCCTAATGCAAGATGTTTGAGATTCAAAAATACCACTGGTTGCCTATTAAGTCAATACCATGGCTGCAAATAACAACAGATTTACTTCTAATGATCAATTCTTTCTCCATTACCAACACCATCAGCTCGTTAATGCCTAAAACATGACGATTTCCAATCCAATAAATTGAGTAGAAGAAACTTGTAACTGCCCATCTTGTTGATTTATTTTAGGGTTAGTTTTCATAGGACCAAAAATTATACCCGTCGGTGCGGATGTACCACGCAATCGTCAACTCGCAGTTCAATGATTGAACTTTATGCCTACTCTGTACGATAGTCCAATAAGCGAACGATAATTACGTCGGTGAAAAGAAATAAATTTAATCCAGTTGTCAGGAGCATATCAAAATTTAGTGTTGGAGAAGAGTTATGAAAGTTGAATCTAATTTGGTTTAAGCCGTCTTCCTGACTCCCGTCCTGCTGGTGTGCAGACAATGTCAAGAGATGAAGTCTTATTGGGTATTTACAGAACCAGCCTCCTGGTCCAACAGAAGTCGCAATCTGAATCCATGGCCAATGGCAGGACCACAATTGGCCATTTAAACCTAAACAGTTGCCATGAGGACCAAAGTTAACTTGTCCTTCAAGAACAGTCTTCACACTCAGATGTATGCACTTTTGGAGTTCACTGATTCATGTCTAAATGTCTTCAGATAGATGGGAATCTATAAATACTGTGAAGGAAAACGAATGAGTATTGTCATTTTCAATCATATTCCACATAATTTCAGTTAGGTACTTTATGAAGGTGTTGAACAGGAATAGACCATGTATTTTTGGACTACCCCAAGCCATGGAAATGTAGACCAGCCAAGGCTCTGATGGTGGTAGCATCTTTTATACAGATATTACACACCTATCTCCATTACGGAGATGTCAAAAACATGGTATATTTATTGAACACTAAAAAATATTACTATGGTAAAAGACTATTACATTTTCCCCAAGGGGAAGCTGACTTAATTAGCATTGGGCTAATCAACACAGGCATGCTAGAGTTTATCTCCTAATCAACTCCACCGTGATGAGTTTATAGATACAATGTGTTCTTGGCTTCCTGACACTGACAAGCTTCTTGGTGCAACTAGCAGGCATAAAACTGCTTCTATCATATTGATATTTTGAGGTGTTCAGTCCAATTTGCATCCGATCCCAAAGGAGTCCATGTGTTACCTTTCAGAGAGCAAGGCTGGAATTCTGAGCTGCATGGTACTGTTTATCTTGCCTTGCCTTGTGCAGGTGGGACATCCTGGCAGGTAGTGTGTCGACTAGAAAACATGATGGTTCGAGTTTGGATCCCACTTGAGGGTCAGTGCGTGTATATCCCCCAGTGGTAAAGACCCATTTCACTGGGATGTAATGTCCGTACATATGCCTGGTCAATCAGTACTGGCTGATGCTCATGGGTAATAACCATGAATCATATAACATTGTTATCCTCATATGATAAACACATGTTCTCATGCAATGTCTGGTCAGTCAGTAATAAATGATTCTCATGGGTTATTAATATGAAACATATTGTAGTACTGTTCTTCTATCATACACATACCGGTATGCTCTCATTCAATATTTGGTCAGTTAGTAATAACTGATACTCATTGGTATTGACCATAAAACAAGCTGAAGTATCCTACCAGGCACATTGCAGCATATGATGTCAATACGATGTTGAAAATACATTGGTTTTACAGTGCCGAGCTGATTCGGACCTTGGCTGATACGGACCTTGGCTGATTCGGACCTTGGCTGATACGGACCTTGGCTGATTCGGACCTGTTGCCTAGGCTGATTCGGACC
>JAUTBQ010149180.1:0-14322 GCA_032361185.1 Lepetodrilus ovalis | reverse complement strand
TATTCTACACTTCGACTTCTAAATTCATATGAAAACATTTAATATAGGCCTAAACCGTTGCTATGTTCTTTGTCGGGCGTAGGCCTACCGAAATTTGGTCTGGCTTGTCCTGCCAAGTTTCGGTTTCTTTTTAGGAGGCATGTTCAAGCAACAATATTTGTGCGATGCTCTCGTCTAGCTGGGGAGGTTCCGTCGTAGACATTGTCTGATCGCAAAAACAACTTCCGCTGCCAAAACAACTTTCGCTTTCCAATGAAATGAATACGTTATTGTTTTTAACGTTTCCTGTTAAGTCCGCTTGTACAAAGAGGTGGTCGGACATCATGCCGATTACACAGAAAAAGTTTAGGACATCTTGAAAATTATCGGTCGTGTGACCGATGTCCGACGTCCATATGAAACCCTGATGCTTAACCCTCTCTCTGCTGGATTATTCACATACCACTGCTGTTTCAGGCATCTCCAGTTGCCTGCAGCATGGAGAGGGTTAAATATGTGTTTCAGTTGGCAATACAAACACAACAGTAACAGTAGCAGAATGAAGAAAGTAGTCATTGTTTGAATTAACACTTGCCCTAAGAAGACTATGTTGTACACAAACAATGCCTGATCATGTTGATGACAATGTTGTCAGATGTTGTCAGTTTCCTAGTGATAGTGAGCAGGGTTGGCGAGTTAGTTTGCGAATGTGATTTTAGAGTTATTTGCATTGAGTCGATGTGTTTGAGTGAATGAATGTGTGTGTGTGTGTGTGTGTGTGTGTGTGTGTGTGTGTGTGTGTGTGTGCGTGCATGAGTGAGTGACTGAGAGCATGCGTGCATCATGTATATTTTTGAATGAGTGAGGTGGAGTAAACCTCAAAGAATTGAGTGAGTTAGTTTGCTTGAGTTTGGATTTAATCATGTTAATGATGAGGGTATTTTCCCTATACAAAAAGTGATGTACTAAATTTTTACATGTAAATAATTAATCTGTTACTGGTGCAAGACAATGAAAACAGCTACGGTATGATCACTTATTTATATCAATAACTTCATAAAATCTTGCGTAGAAAATGATATAGTGAAATATTATACCAAAGCAACAGCCATAAATGCAATTACTGTAGCTTTTCCCCAAAGACAATATCACTATTTTCATGAACAATAGCTACTATAATTATCCTAACATCAATATGCTATTAAGCAGTAAAACATTCCATTAGAAATTACTCTTTACTGCAGATGAATGAAATTAACACCTAATCATATTTCAATCCATTTCCTAATTACAATACAGTTATCAGAGGATACCGATATTCAATATGGAAGTATTGATCAGTATAATGAACTCAATAAAGTGTTGCTAAGTGTATCCATGTATTAATGAGCATTGGCATCCTGCAATGGCATCAATAAAACATAAACATGAACCCCGACAGGCAATTGGCAAATGTTGATGAATTAATAAAAGATGTGGTTCATTTCATGTTGTTGCAAAATGCAAAAATAATAAATTATCAAATGTATCATTATAGAAATAGGTGAAATATGCAATAGAACTTCTTTCATCAAACTGGTGTGTTTTGTTTAAATAAAATTTACATAAAAAAAACCACACAAATACTTGGCATCAATTGAACAGTAAAATAATGATGTATTGCGTAAACAAAAACTCACAAATGCTTGGCTTCAATTAAACAATAAAATAATGATTTATTACATATCTCTGATAAACACTTGCATCCACAATGCCATATCATACAATGTTTAAAATAATCTTAGGAACCCTTTCAAGGTTATTTTTACATTAATAAAAGCATACCCGGTAAGCAATAAAAAAAAATCAGACATGAATTACGTACTCTACAAAGTCTACATAAAATCCTCACTAAAAGGCATAATATCACAGATATTTATAGTTGTTTTCGATTATTGCTTACTTATAACAGCAAAGCTCATTCACTTAACATACATAAAATCATGTTTGTACTTCCGAAAATCTTTCCACCGTTGAACGGTAGACAAAATTTCATTACCATGAATCGAGTGTAGTTAACTAGCGGTCATCAACCTCTATATCTTTTTGCTTAATTATATTCATGCAAAGGGACATAACTCAGCTACTCTTTCCTGGAATTCAAAGTGGTACAAATGTTTTCTTAGAATTCCGTCATAGATCTGTTGATGCATCAAAGACAAGATAAATATTGGTCCATAGCCTTACCGGTAATTCATATAAAATATTAACTATCAAGTGTTGGGGGATAAGTGCATCAGTAAATAACAACTTTTGGGTGGACAGATACTACAAGTGTTACGACTAAACATGATTATGACCCTTCTCACAGATCAGTTGACAGTGGTTGATGCATCAAAGACAAGATAAGTAACGCTTCGTAAACCTGAATTCATGTAAAAAATGAAATTTGTGATTGATGACGATCAACTTTTGGGGGATAAGTGCATCATTAAATAACAACTTTTGGGTGGTCAGATGAAGTAGTCTCAGATAGATAAAAAAAATGTCCGAGAAAGTATGCCTTTAAAACATCAAATTTGGAAAAGGTGAGCAATAAAAACACGAATAATTTGGAAACCATGGCCTACATCATGACTCAAAAAGATTTAGTAAGTCATCACGTATGCATTTCTTTGCTGCTAGAAAACCTAGGTAGTTGAATTGGAGTTTTGGTCTTCATCAAACACAGCCTACAAAACATAGGGGCAGCTTCCCCAAAAGCCTCTAAGTTCAATTGAATAAAGAGAAATAGGCTTCATATTTCTTAAATGTTAGAGGTTTGGTTTTGCTTGTCAGTATATCCACATTTAAGATGTTTAAGTCACATCCTGAGTATTTTTAGACTAGGAAATCTTTGTGATACTGTTCTGACCAGATGGTGAGTAACAGTAAGCATGGTAAGTAGAAAAGAGGATTACATCTCAGTCATGTTATTACATTGAAAAACTAGCTTCCTAGTAGGCATATAGGATCATATGTCATGTATAGCATGTTATTTCCATAATCAGATAATAACTTATTAGTCATCATAATATTATGAATATTTACATGCAGTGTACGGTGTAGACATGGTAGACAGTATAGAAATATATGAATATTTGTTTTTACTTATAGAAAGATATATGATATGTTTTCTGTGTGTGTGTGTGTGTGTGTGTGTGTGTGTGTGTGTGTGTGTGTGTGTGTGTGTGCGTGTGTGTGCATGCGTGTGCATGTGTGTGTGCATGTGTACTTGAGCTACCTGTACATGTGCATATACAGTGCCCCCTCGATATAACACGGTCCGATGCACCACAGATTCGGATACAACGCAGGGTCAGACGTGGATCCCATTTCTATTTTCATTATTTCCCTGTATTATCGTACAAGGCAGGGGTTGGGGGTTATGTCAGCATTACATCAAGGGGACACTGTACTTGGGGTTTATTTCTCCAACTTACTTGTAAACAAATGCTATCATCATTATTACATTAACATGATTAATGCTATGGTACTTTGTGCAGAAGTTCTGCTGAAGTTATTATGGTCATACACATCATTGCAACATATACTGGGATTATCTGAGTTTAGTCAGACATACAAACCATCTGGTGCCAGGCTGTCAGTACAGCCACCAGTCACATACACAACTAATTAGTCTTGGATTACAGTTGTAACCCGGGGCTAGGAATCTGTGTATGTCTGTGTGTGTGTGTGTGTGTGCGTGCATGCATGTGTGTGTGTGTCTGTGCGCAGATAAAAATTACAAGAAATAAAATGTAATACCAATGTACACCAATGCATACTTCCCAGGGATTTAAGAAAGAAAAATTTAATAAGACATTGGTCCATTGACCGCAGTGATAATTTAGCAAGTTGAGGATGCTTGGATTTGGAACAACACTATTTATATATATAAAAATGATCATGCCGATGTCAAATATCAAGGGTGAACATGGTGAATGGCCTATATTCTGCAAGACATTATGGTTACTATATCAGACTCCTGGCCCCTGTTTCACTAATATTTCACAAGTTCACAACTAGTCATAAAGACATCATAAACAATGTTACAACAGTGTCATTGATAGAAAACATCATAAACTAGGGCCTACAACACTACAGTGTTGGCTTAACATATTTATGATGACAAGACAATTTTTCAATCATGAAGGTCGATTCAGTGCATAAATTGGTCCACTGACTTACAACACACATAAACCATGTAGACTTATGACATACTAGCTATCTCTCACACGTACCATGTATAGTATGTAAACATGGTAGTGTACTTACAGGACAAATGTACTTAGTTACTACTAGTACAGGGCCATAACTATTTTAGCATAAGGGGCGAGTTGAATTAAAATAATTAAAATTACAAAGTGATGTTGCGATTTATGAGAGAAATAATAGAGTTGGGTAAAATGACTTGTGGAGCAGCTGCATGGTAATTGTACTACAATGTCACTAATCACACATATAATATATCACAGTGTACGACCACTTACAAAATCATAACGTGCTAAAAATATAAGTACTGGTAGATTGACACAAATATACAAATGGGTCAGATGGTCTATAGTATACTGTACATCTATTTATATGCTTGTGCATTCTCCTTAAACAGTGTTAAATGTTGTGGGAAGGTTGGCATCTGTTGCATGACATAGTTACCATGGTAACAAGACACATTTTTTTTGCTAGTTTATTGGCTACTGTCATGATTATGTCAAATAAAATAAAAAATGAACTATTGCAGTAATGTTCGAAAGCTTATAATGCCTATAATTTTGTTTATATATTTAGGAAATAATTATGTCCTACTACTACTAGATAAATTATTATTATTATTATTATTTTTAATATTATTATTATTATAATTAAGACTATCCTTATGAATTGTGTTCAAATATTTGAGTAAACATTGACAATCTTTATTATATAAGCACTATGTGATACTATAACTATATGCAGTCTTATTGAAATTATATGACTGGATAACAGCAGGTGCGTATATATTATGGTTGTCAATATTATTAGTAAGTTTAATTACATTAAAATCAATAGGAATTCATAAGAACATGGCAACACACACAGAACGTTGAAAAACGTGTTGCCTTTGGAACCGGTCACAAATCAGTTCTACCGATCAACCGCGTAATAACGAGGTAGTAAACAAAACAGCTACCTGCGATTTTCATGAAACAGTGCAGTTGTTCTTGGATGCAACTCTAGCTTCTAAAAGTTATGGCAGTGGTGTCAAGATTTGGTATGTAAATATACGCAAATGACAACTTATATAACTTACCTGTTACTTTTCCTTTGGTCACTCGGTAGAAACGCAAGCATGGGAGTTGTCCGTTTTACCAGTGTTTACCTGTTGGAGAAATCCTATTATCCAAAATCGTATGATTAATCCACGAATTAAAAGAAACAGTTTGCCCAAGTTATAGGTGCTACTGTGAGTGGGTATATGAAGGGTGCCGACGCTGCTAATGTTCGCCAGAGCATCAGATCGCTCGTTAACGTCACTTCAAAGTACCGGGGCTGACATCGCTACCGACCTTCCTCAATCTACCTGTTCAGGTGCGAGATAATACTATACACACGACTAACTAACATAGCTTTCTCGGCGAAGCGTCAGCCGAAATCATTTCAGTGTTAGGCTGTCCTTCGGCTTCCGCATTTTCTTTCCTCATCTTGTGAATAAGCGTTTGGTTTATTTTTGTACGATCTATTTTGGATTTTACAGTCGGTCTGTACTAAACAGTTGAAAAATACTTGAGTTATCCGTGTTGATGATTGTCCCGATTTATTAGCACAATAATGAATTACTAGCGTTTTATGACTCTACCTATTCTTTTCGACAGTTTGATTAAGGGTATATACCATGACGGCTATTTTGGTAGTTGTAGACAATAGTTCTTATATATAACTACACCTGCAATGTGCATTCACTTGACATATACATGTACTATCCATGTATAGGCCTACATCTATACAATCATGTTTGTACTTCCAAAAACATTTTCACCACTGTATGGTAGGTAGACAGTTCCACTCCAAACCCCTATAACGAACTAAACTTCCGGTAAAAATCTGAATAACGGTCGTAATACTTTTTGCTTACATATCAATATAACAAGGGGACATAACTCGAAGTGTTACGAGTCAGATTAAAGAGGAAACACCTAAATTTGCCTTGTTTCGTTTTCATTTGATAGTGACTCGGTGAAAATGTTTATACTTATTGTCGCATTAGCACATAAAAAAAAATAAAACATAAAAAAAAAACCACCATAACATATGCAAATATTGAAAACTAGTGGATCGTGAGGAACATTAATGTTGTGGCTTGTTAGCCAATATCCTTGTGTATACAAATCAAATGTAACCTACATATATATAATAGGCAAAAATACGTTTTAACATGAAAGATGTCACGTCATTATAAGTTTGTGATTAAATAATTAAAACAACCGTATATAGTGTGTAGAGTTTTAATGCTTTCCGATTGGGAATTATATACCAATCCGTTTACTCCATTGATCTTATAAACCAGTAATTACACACTATAATTGAATAGTAACTTTCAGCCTATTGGGCTAGGTCTACATTTCAACATTTGTAAAAAGCTAGAATTAATTACAATTGATTGTGCCCGTTTAAACGTGGCTTTGCTGATATAGAAGATATCACGCGGTGTAAAAACGAATCACACAGATTCCAAAAGGAGTGTAATGTATACCTATTCCATTTTCACTCTCATACCGTCTAAATTCCATCGAGTAAACATTGTTTGTATTTTTTTTTACCTTTTACACGATTCCGTGATGAATACGTACATGTGAATACCATAATAATCAGCCTGTATACTGTTATAATCACCTGTTAATCTCGGATCGTATAACGGAACTGCGATTAAATCATTCAAACATGTCGACGGTGCAAATGGCCTTCATATGAATTGCAGTTAATACGCTGCTTGGAAAATATTATTGAATTAGCACTAGCTCTGCGAGCAAGTAATTTGTTGGTGTGCTTCCGCTTTTCCACATTATTTTATTGTGGTGTGAACATAACACACTATGTGACTACATGATACAGTAATTCCCATAAACCCCGTGTACTGATCATGAACCAAGGATGATGCTAATAACTGCATAGCACACTTAGGCTATTACGCCATATGGGATCATTTATATGCCGTATACCATCTGATACCATCACCTACAAATTGCATTACCCGTGTGTATACCTTTCGCTCCATTGCACCAGCAGTTCATTGAGTGTACAGTTATTGTATGATATTATTTCATCTATAGCCTACTGACGTGAACATAGCCATACAAAAGTGAGGATACTCTTCGCAACTTGCTCGTCTGTCTGTCAGTCATTTACGTCAGCAGCTTTGTGACGGTGATGCACGGTCTGTATGCATTCTGTGCTGATCTATACGGCAAACATGTGTTCTCGACATACTATAGTATCTCATTCATAAGTCAGCATATTAATAGTAAGTATACATATACTAGTATGTCAGTGTAAACTGATCTATATACAGCATGTGGTTAACCTGAGTTAGATAAGTCAACATACGGTCCGTCACGTTCGGAGAGACTGGGTCGGACTAGTGGAATAATGTTAATGATTCCCACTATATAGGCCTATACGTAAGTGTGACCAATTGATATAGCTATGGACAATAAGGTATGCAGCCGTATAGAAATTTGGACTAGGTCATCAAACTTTGTGCTGTGTTGAGCATTATAATTATATTGGAGATCATTGGTGACAACATCGTCACCTATGGGTGAAATATTCCCGCTGCGACGTAGAGCACATTCACTAGTGACAACACTAAAAACATGTGGCGAATCTCTTAGTTCCGCATGATTTCAAGATCATGTACATAGCTCTTACTGCCAGATATAGGAATACGATATTATCAGGTATTCTAATACGACTATTTATGTACTCAACAAAATAAATTAAGGGCCAGTAGATATTTGGTGGGGAATGGTTCTCCGGTTCCATTCTTCGACATATAGTCCTATATAACATGCGTCTTCAAATGCCGTAAGAATACCTGAAAAGTTATTATATGTTTGTAAAATAGTACGAGTCAAATTGGTATGTCCAAAAAAGCTAATGGCCCTTAATTAATTGTGTTGAGTTTGTTGTATAGGCCATCTGCAATCAAGAGGTATCACTCAAACTTGCTGAAATCAAGAGATATAAGGCCTATTTCAGGAATCAGGACCCCCGTTCCGCAGAACGATAGTATTTATACGCACCATCCTGTTAACGTATGTAGAATTGCGACTCTCGACGCGCTATACGATCATTCTGATTGTGCAACGCCGTTACGTCAATATAATACGTCGAACGTTACGGGACCCTTCGTTCTATACGTATAAAACATATATGTAGAACAAGACCCTGACTGAGTCGCACAGCCACCAAGAGGGACACGAGATATCAGGTCATATTCTAATATGATTCTATTATATAGGCCATTTGCATATTAACATTGTGCTGTCGCCCAGTCTAGAAGGTCGTGTTACCTAATACAGTGTTTGTATCTACTATACGAATATACAAACATGTACACGGTATATTAATTAGAAGTATCGCAGACTTAGTACAACTAAATCATATGACAAATACTATATCTAGTGATACTATATGTCAAAAAAGTACTAAATACAAAATAACGGCATAAGATACTTGGTATACCATATACACGCAGCAGATTTACTGAAATCCACACTCGCACCCCATAGGTATAGACGTATTACTTGCGCTAACAGCCAACCAATGAAATCATTTTCCCGATGAAATCGCCGTAAAAAAAAAACTATATCCAATGAAATAGATGTAATCATTATTCTATTTATAGCTTCTATAGACTGTTTGCGCGAGTTGTCACCTATATAGATGTGTGCCAGGGGTACTATTGAAGTGAGAACGTAATAAATACCTCTGTGGTACGAGGATGACTGCAATCAAGAAGTGTCAGAAACTTAGTCCTATGGATACAATATAATATGCGTTACCCTCGACTTCTCTCGCACATAAATAATAGTAATACCAAACTATAAACTGATACCAACATCTTGCGAAAATGTACTTTTAGAGGAAGTCGCGCAAACCCTTCAATGCTGCCTGGAGGGCGTAGTAGTACAATAAGTACAGTCACATACAATACAGTATCCTTGAGTATCCTATTGGACAACAGCTTTATTGCAATGTTACATACAGCTGACCGGATATATTTATTATTTAGTTAAAGAGGATGCGTAAAATTAACTACACGTGTACCATGCAGTATTTATACCTGAATATAGGCCCTTTAATGTATTTTGGGCTTAGGCTTTTTTATTTATTATTTAAACGTCTGTCTGTCTAATGCTATAAATAGAGTAGCTCCGAGCTGTATGCAGCTGTAGACCTTTACACTTGATGTAAAATATTTTAAGGGGAAAAAAAGGAACGTGCTTAACTGAGCATGGTTATCTATTCCTTTCCGTGTTGTCAAACAGGATCAGCCACAAAGTGAGTTGCGTCGCAAGGAAGCTAAATATGCTCTTCTCGAGGTGCAACATTTGGTCCTGGATAGTATACCTCATTACCTTCATCTTTGCAAAGATAGGCATCTATGTAGGTAACTGGAAGTTGTCAAAATACACGCACAATATATATAGGCTTTGCGGATAGAAGCCATGCAGATTCACGCTTTGGTCATTTCATGTACTAGTACTTTTCTTCTATATAATTATATCCTGTGAAATAATGCATACTATCAAGAACTTATTGAACACGTAAAACTTGAGTAATGTAAGCATAATATACTCAACAAAATTAATTAAGCGCCAGTAGCCTTTTTGGACATATAGATTTAGCTTTATATTATTTTAATACAGAGGATTTCCAAACCTCTATAGGATTCATGTGTTCTTCAAGGACTTACAGACGCACTGAAAGAAGAATGTAACCAGATTCCTCAAGCAAAGTTATGAAATATGGCCGAAAGATTTCCCATAAAATATCTACTCATGTCTACTGACCCTTAATTTATTTTGTTGTGTATATAACGTATTTAGTACTCATTATCGTGAGGTTTTCATACGAAATATGCATTTAATTAAAGGCATAATATCACATATATTTATGGTTGTTTTGGACATACATAACATCATGTTTGTATTTACAAAAACATTTCCACAGTTGTATGGTAGATACAATTCCATTTATAACTAATGACAAATAACATGAATATGGTTATATTTTAATGTTACTTCATTTTAATGCAAGGGGACAGAGCTCAAAGTGGTACGACTATAATATAAAACGACATGATTACGATCCTTAACAGATCAGATGATGCATAAAAGACTAGATAAGTATTGCTTCGTAACCTGAATTTGTATGAAATTTGTGATAACTATCGAGTGTTGGGGAATAAGTGCATTAGTAAATATCAACTTTTGGGTGGACACATCAAACGTAAGTATAACCAGATAGAAATTTATGTGTCCATTACTTAGGTCAATCATCTGTGATAGAATGCCTTGAAAGTGGAACCTAGGAGGTATATGTCACCCATATGGTACTCATTCAGTGCACATCACTGATTGATATCCTCACTTCATTATTTTAATGCAAGGGGACAGCTCAAAGTGGTAAGACTAAAATATAAAACTACATGATTACGATCTTTCACAGATCAGACGATGCATAGTATGCATGCATACCGATGTATATAATGTGTGTGTGTGTGTGTGTGTGTGTGTGTGTGTGTGCGCGCGCGCGCGCGTGCGCGCGTTTGTGGGTGCGTGCGTACGTACGTGCGTCTTCATAATCATACTTGTATTATCCATTAGATATATTAATAACTGCATAAGTGCAAGATTTAGGTGATCTATACACAGCATTTGGCGTTAGATTTTATGTCAAGCGATCGAGACATCTCAATGTACATATAATTTTTATCACTGAAAGCTTCACTATTTATGTTTTCAATCTGCAACACAATGACATGAATAAACTGTTTCTCAGACACGCCTATAAACAGCCAGACTGCACATTTTAAGCATGACCTATACACACTTGACTATAACAGTAAAAGTAATAGCAAAGTATCGGATAATCTTATAGAATTAATCACCGACAAACATACGATTCAAATGGAAATGTTACTATACGTCTGGCCGCGTTTCATCGACACTTGTCAGCAAGTTTTCTGCCCCATTACTGAGGTCAAAACAAACTTTTAGTACGATTTCACGCTCAACATAAAGTTTTGTTTACGAATCGCCATATAGATATAAAAGAAATTGAGCATGCACATGAAATCGTATAGTTCGTATAGTCAAGGTGCCAGATATCGATGGCATGTTGAAGCAGACCATTATTTTAATGTTTTATTTTTAGTTGTTTAAAGGCATACTATCACGGTTGATTGGCCTAGATAATGGCCAAACGAATTTCTATCTGAGACTATGTACGTTTGATTTGTACACCCAAAAGTTGTTATTTACTGGTATACTAAGTCCCCAACACTTTATATTTATAACAAATTTCATATTTTGTAATAGTTATTTGTCCTGACTAATAATTATCTTGTGTTTAATGTATTCATGATATATGAAGCATTCTTAGTTCTTTCGTCGCACCAATTTAGGAGTTATGTCCCCTTGTGTTAATATAAAGAAGGATAAAGAACTCAAAGTCCAAAATCCAAAATTCGAGATCTAGATTGTTTTGTTGTTAAATAATAAGCTAAAATAGGGACCCATCGACGATGTCATCCGTGGGTCCCTATCGTAATTTCGGTTTTTTTCTTCTTCTTCTTGTTTTCAATATATCTATTATCACAACAACCGTATATCTAACCTAATGAATACATACTATTTTTTAAATATGGCATTTAAAAGAAAAAGAAAACATTAAAACTAAATAATGGCCTGCTTCAAGTGCCTGTCAGTGTCACGGGGCACCAACCAGCCACAGGGCTCTCCCGAGTCTATACAAACGGTGTAAATCTATTAAGGTATAGGTATAACATCTCCAACCTTCATGGTTGTATATATTCTATGGCTACGGTTGGAGTTTACAGAGTTACGCCGTTTTGAACATGATACGTGCGTATATATGCTGGAGTCAATCAACCAATGTTAAGACAGTTCCGGGATCAGCAACAATCATGATTGTAATCAAGAACATGTCATCATGTATGTATTTGTATTGTGCATGTATAGTGTAGTGAGCAACATGTGCCCGTCGACACTGGTAGCTCATCCAGATGTTCATTATACACATGCATGTGCTATTGCGATTACATCATTTCATTTTCGGTTTACATGCAGCAGCGACGTAAAACAATAAATCAATCAATCAAATGATGTCATTCGTTTGTTTCTCGTATACATGGCAGATATATTTTCCTGAAGCAAACGTCCTGTATAATTATTTGCATGTATGTATGGTTTCAAATGCATTACGTGATCATCGCAGTATACATGTATATAATACACAGTCTATATACCTACCCTACCTCTCTTGCTTGTTAATTTGCTAACGTTCTACATATTGCGTTCTCTATATATTTTACAGTATTTGAGTGTCTACTATACTATATTCTACAGTATATGCGTATCTCGATATATAGTTCCGCACTGACGACAACGTAAAGTTCTACATGAAAAGGGATATACGATTTATATAGCTGTTGTGTTGGTGTTTGAAAAGGGTGTCTCCGATATAGGAAAAACAGTACAAATGTATGTCCTTTACATTAGTCGACATGCATCCATACATTTTACGTGAATATTATGCTAACGATAACACAAAGGGAGCCCCTCTTCTCAACCATGCATAAAGGTCCGACTACACGTTATACAACATACACCAATCCCTTTGCATTTACTGCAATAAAAAGCATTTTATTACACTAATAATTACTGGCAAATACGGAAATCAATCTGAGTATGTTCAATATACTGCGAATGTTCGCGCAATGCACCTGAATCCAGAGATATACAACTCATTTTAAAGGACGTTTTGTCCAGGAAAATATACTCAACAAAATTAATTAAGGACCAGTAATCTTTTCTGACATACAAAGTTGTAACAGCAAAGGATATTCAAACGTCTACAAGCTCCGCGTGTACTCTTCGATAGTTTACTAGAAAGAATGGCACCAGTTCGATATTTGGGAGAACGTTTTTCCATAAAATATCTGCCGGATCTGCCCTTAATTCATTTTGTTGAGAATATCATAAAGTATATTATAAATATTGATACAATTATCGTTGCTCAAGAAGGAACGTGTTCAATGCTCTTGTATGCAAGATCCATTCAGGCAAAACGCACTATTATTGGATCAATGGTATAGTCTTAACCAGGAAGGAAAGAACAACCAGGAACCAAATAGAACAGTGAAGTGTAATATACATACGATGTATGTTAAGTGGTTCACTATAGGTTCAGCGGGTATATATAATAGCAGTATGTCCTATTATATAGGTCAGAAAATCATACCAAAGTACGTACTATCAGCATGATCAAGGGCGGATCGTCAATAATGTTGAAACACTGATGGTCAACGGTCCAAGTATATGTGTCCAAGAATGTTTCAACACAAAGTCTGCATTGTTAAATATGCAAGTTGAAAAGGAAAGGCGCGCACACACACACCCACACACACACACACACACACACTCATACATAAACACATACTCACACATAAAAACACACACACACGCACACACACACACACACACAGACACACACACACACACACATACACCACTCTCTCTCACACACAAACACACACACACACACACACACACACACACGAATACTACAATAAAAACACACACAAACTCTCTCTCTCACGCTCTCTCTCTCACACACATACATAAACACAAACACAAACAGACACAAACACATACAAAACACACACACGCACACACATACCACAACCCCCCCATAACACACAAACACACCCACACAAAGACACGTAGACACAGACACACATACACCCCCCTCCACACACACACACACACACACACACACAAAGACACACACACACACACACCACTCTCTCTCTCTCTCTCTCTCTCTCACACACACACACACACACACACGAACACTACAACAAAAAAAACCACAAACTCTCTCTCTCTCTCTCTCTCTCTCTCTCACCCTCTCTCTCACACACATACATAAACACAAACAGAAACAGACACAAACACATACAAACACACACACAAAACACACAGACACACGCACACATACCCCCCCCCCCCCACCCATAACACACAAATACACACA